>OMNZ01031785.1:0-10038 GCA_900303255.1 Lesueurigobius sanzi
TATGTCTTCCATTTTCTAGTATTTGCTCCCACAGTTGATTTCTTTACACCAAGCTGCTTACCTATTGCAGATTCAGTCTTCCCAGCCTGGTGCAGGTCTACAATTTTGTTTCTGGTGTCCTTTGACAGCTCTTTGGTCTTGGTCATAGTGGAGTTTGGAGTGTGACTGTTTGAGGTTGTGGACAGGTGTTTTTTATACTGATAACGAGTTCAAACAGGTGCCATAAATACAGGTAACGAGTGGACAAAAGAGGAGCCTCTTAAAGAAGAAGTTGCAGCTCTGTGAGAGCCAGAAATCTTGCTTGTTTGTAGGTGACCAAATACTAATTTTCCACCATATTTGCAAATAAATTCTTTAAAAATCAGACAATGTGATTTTCTGGATTTTTTTTACTCATTTTGTCTCTCATAGTTGAGGTCTATGATGAAAATTACAGGCCTCATCTTTTAACGTAGAAGAACTTGCACAATTGTGGCTGACTAAATATTTTTTTCCCCACTGTACATGGCCACAGGGTCAAAGGGATCTGATTTTACAGCTAAACGACTTTTGTACTCACTACACAAAGTCATGGAAGAGGGCACCAGACATGACCTGCAGTGTTGTCGCCACAATAGAAGTGCTGGTGTATGATTACAGTTTTCAGGTTTCCACTGAGTAATCCAGTTTACAACACGATATGCAAAGGAGAGTCAAAATGCACACAATATTGTAGGCTTTATGTCTAGCAAGATTGTAATTGATGGCTTTTTTCCTACAGTAAGAATTACTGATATACTAATAAATCTCAGATAAAATGCTATTTACACAGCTGAGTAGAACATGCCTGTCCTCACATCTTCAGGAAGACTTGCAGACATTCAGGAGAGGGGTCTTTGCTCGACACTGTCTCTGTGGTCTGGCATGGTGCTTGCTTGAGTTTGCGTCTGCCTCGTCTCTCCAGGTGCCGCCCACGGGCTGTCGTCTGTGCTGCAGATGCTGCTGAGTTACCAGGATGTGCTGAGTGGGACAGAGAAGGACCTGGTGTGGCAGAGTGTGGACTTCCTCATGAATCAGGGGCAGAACTGTAACTGGCCCGCCGAGCTGGGAGCCATCATCGAGAGGGAGAACGAGCTGGTCCATTGGTGCCATGGAGCGCCCGGTACTGGACTTTACTCACTTTTGACCAAGTTTGTCCAGAAATCTGCCAGTAGTATTACTTTTACAGTCAGGGCACATTGCTCAGGCTCATTTCACACAGAACATTCTGCTGTGTAATATGTTTTTTCAATCAATTTACACAGACAAACTTCTGTTTTAACCTTAATTAGATTTTCATGCATGTAACTCTTCCCGTTTTAACATTGGAAAAGGTGAAAAGCCATTTTCTTCAATGTCATTTGTTGCTGCAGCATTTGATGTCAGGTCCCTGCAGAGCTACGCTCTAAAAATCATGATATGCACCACGTCCAGAGGGAGATGTCAAAAACATAGAAATTACAATCTTCAATGTCGCCACTAGGTGTCCCAAGAGTTTCTCTACTGACATTGGTTGTCAGCAGTTAATGCCATGAATATTTCATTGTCTGTATTATAATAGATTATAATTCAAAGTTCTTACATTTTGCTATAGAACTATGTTGTTGTGAATTGTAACTATTTTGTTTTTAAATTAGTAAGTAATGAAAATGGAAATAGCAGGAAATTGTGTTTAAAGCCATGACATGAAACTGGAAGCAGATCTTCTAAAATTCAGATTTTGCGTCCTGCAGGTGTGGCGTATCTCTTCGCCAAAGCTTACCTCATCAACAAGAAGCCGCAGTACCTGGACACTTGTATCCGCAGCGGGGAGCTGGTGTGGCAGAAGGGGCTACTCAAGAAAGGCCCAGGGATTTGTCATGGAGTGGCAGGCAGTGCCTATGTGTTCCTCCTCCTCTACCGTCTCACAGGAAACTCCAAATACATCTATCGTGCTCAGAGGCAAGATATCCTTTTATTCAGTCGCCTGTGGTTCTGCTCAGCACAGACTGTAAACAGCACCATCACTAGAGACAGGAATCAACTTCATTTTTCTGCCAAAGTCTGAGTGCATTAGTCACTGTGTCACCTTCTCATGTACAAATCAATTTAATTGCGGTTTTGTTGAAAATAGTATGTTAGCCACTGGTAGTATTTATGCATATGCTCATGTGTTCTAGTTTATTATCTTGGTTTACTTATTTTTCTATTCCCCTATTTGTATTCCCTTAACATTTCATGATTGTTGCGTCTCTATGTTTCACGTTACGCCGTTTCAACAAAGAAAACTCCCAGCTTGTGCACCCCTACGCTGGCGATTGCATCACAAATGTATCTAATTCTCGTTGTTTCTTTCCCTGCGCAGATTCGCAGAGTTCATCTTCACAGAGGAGTTCAAGACGGGCTCGCTCTCCGTCAGCAGCATCTACAGTCTGTTCGAAGGCCTGTCTGGCACCGTCTGCCTCCTGGTCGACCTGCTGCAGCCCGAACAGTCAGAGTTCCCTCTCTTCAGCGTCTTTGTGTGAACTGACAATAGTAATACTCTCCTCTTTCTCTTGTTTTAGGAGTAGTCTCAATGAACGTGTTGGTCCGTCCTTACTTTTGTGACTGCAATGAGCTAATGTTGATACCAGTTACAATCTTTATTCTTTCCTCTTAAAATGCCTTTAGTTTTATCATTATAGACATATTTTACAGCAAATAATATGGTTGCGGTCCAAATACCTGGTAGTGTCAGGTTATGAGAGAGTAAAGTATAGTTCTCACAGTAAAGAGAAAATAATATAATATAAACATGTAGATGTAAAGCTTTATAGAATTAACAATATACAGTCACCATTTGCACTAAATTAGGGGTTCTCAAGTAAGTACAACCTCATAAAATAGTTTCCAAGTAACACCAGGCCTTGACCAAGATCAAATCCAGTCAAAAGAAGATCTAAAATTGACCTAAACTGGTCAAAACTGTGTCTAAACTGTGTGTAAACAATATCTAAACCAGAAAAAAACCACTTAATGCATTACTGATGCAGTTGTGACCAAAAGAATATGAATGATAACACAAAAACCTTTATTTCACTCCTGGTTAAGGGTTGCATTTGTTTACGCTTCTCAACTAGAAACTAGCCAAATGTCTCTGATCAAAAGTTTACACATTGTGCATCTTGAAACAAACATAATTTTTTTCAGAGAGTCCAATTTTGTCAGAGAGTCCTGTATTTCACGCCACAACCTAATGTGTTTGAGGAATGTATTGAAATGACAGAATTCTGTAGAGGTGGTGGTGGGCAGATGAGACTGTGGGTGGGGGCTCCGTCTTTGAAAGCACCCCCCTCCTGAGCTGGAAATCAGTCCTGAAAGACAAAACTTGAAAGACAAAACAAAAACATGAGAAATGGGAAGGGAGGGTGGGGTCGACAGTTCAAGCAAACAGAATGGAGGGGCTTGGCTGGTAAAAGAGGGGGGTGGTTGAGGGAGTGGCTTGACGAAGGGAGGTTGAGCCTGGTCCTGCTCCCGAACCTCAGTTAATAGATATTAACTCCATTTCAGCTGAAGTGAGTTTTTCTTTGCTCGTGAACAATTTCCTGGCAGTTGTTGAAGGTCATGTAAATCAGGGACATTTGAGTTGTTTCTGTTTCATTATGATTTCAAAAGAGTAAACTCAGTTCTTTGGCAATAAATGGCTTCGCACAACCACTAACCATGAGTGGAAAAAAGATGTTTGTGTTATTCATTTTGAAAAATTGCCCAAAGATTAAAAGGGTGTGTAAACTAAAAAGGGTATGTCAACTTTTGGCCACAACTGTACATAAAGGAAATTAGTCTAAAACTGCAGATGACTTTGAATACCACCTGTAGAAACCCAAGTTGTACACATAGTCCAGTTTGAGAACCACTGCACTAAATCCTTCCTGTTGTGGAGAGAACTGTTGTGTCCCGGTGAAGCTCTCAGGTCCAAAACACACATGCACGATATGCAGTGCATATAAAATCACCAGTTCCCAGTCTCAAAACAGTGAAACGAAACAGAAAACGCCACATAATGCCTTTTAAAGTTTCACCAGCTCAGCGCCACCTACAGCCTACATCCAATCACAGACCTTTGTGTACTCATAGGCTAGGCATTGTCCCAGTAGTACTAGTTTAGCACAGTTATGTTGGTACTTTGTAACTAAACTAAGTCAATATCCGTGCTGATAACAGGTTTTGTGGAGGAGCCTAATGTTTTAATACCAGTTAAATAGACCTTGTGAGTTAAAGGTGTTTTATGTCTGTGTTAGATATTGGTGCTTTTCACCCGTTCTATTTGTTACCTGTGTAAAAAAAACCCACTACTGTAATAGGTTTGTGGTGAAAACCTGTTGATGCTGTGAGTCACTGTTTTCTTCCAGCTCACTGTTCAAAATGCTACTGTTGCAAGCCAAACATGTGTAGTACATTTTACATTGATGGCACAGCTCTTGAGTAAATGAGGCCTTAGAAAAAACAAACAAAAAGCATTTGGATATATATGCAGTGCAGTTACATGTCGCTTCTGTGAAAAGACAAACATGAAAATGCTTTGGTACTGTCCTGGCAATAGTTCATAGTCTGTGAATAACAAACCAAAGCAGTTTCCCAGTGCTTTTTGTGCCTGTTGTGGAGACATTTCTATGCTGTCAGTGTGTGCAGATTTACTATACAGCTGTCCACAACAAATCATGGTACTAATAAAGTGTCTCAGAACAATACTGAGTCAGTGGTGTTCATTCCAAAGTTCATTCACGCGGCCATAATTCAGTACGCCATGTGACATAACTCAGAGCCTCTACTGTAATTGTGGGGGAAAGGGGGCCCCATGTTCATAAATTATGACACAGGAAAGTCCATGTTCCTAGTTTAACATTTGTATATTTTTTCCACACTTTTCAAACAGTGGACATGCTTCAGTAACTTTTATGTGCTTGACCTCTCGTCATATGTTGGTCTAAACAAGCCCTATCTACTAGCAGCAGCTGCTCCACTCATGACTGATATCTGTTCTGCAAAGCCCTGTGACAACCCCGACTTAAGCGCATGCGCACTGGAATCCCCTTCTTGCGCCGCTCGTGGTCAGCCACTCACTGAAAACATCCCGCTGACTGGCATAAAGAGCGAATGAGTGGTAACAGCGGGTGGTGCGTGTGTCCGACACAGGGCAGTCCCATCCGCGGGGGTCTGCTCGGTGGACCCCAAATGGCGCGTGAGTGAAGGATGCGCCTCCCCATCTCCATCTTTGTGTCGGTGTCCCTGTTTACCGCCGAGACCACGGCCGCGCTGTACCTCAGCTCCACGTACCGCTCCGCAGGGGACAGAATCTGGCAGGGGCTCACACTCCTCTTCACGCTCGTGCCCTCCGTGCTCGTGCAGCTCACCCTCACGTTCATCCACCGGGACCTGAGCCGGGACAGACCGCTCATCCTGCTGTTGCACATCCTGCAGCTCGGACCCATCGTCAGGTCAGTGTTTTGAGTGTTTCCCCACAGGTGTCGCGTTCACGCGTGGCTTGGCCTGATTTAACATCCCCTGATGGCCCTAATCCTCACCGTTGTCCAAATGTTGCTGGCACTTTCCCTTTGTCTGCCCTCAGTGCACTGCACATTCTACAGGGCCAGCCATATGTCCGCGTCATCTGCAGCTGGGACTGATCTGATCGATGTAGTCACAGACTATCAATACGTTTCCATTTTTAACTCTGATAAACAAACCCTCTGTGGATGGGTTAATGTTGTTATGGGACATTGCTTTTTGACATCATCACTCACGTGCAGCTCAGTGACTGACTTATTCATGACTGAGGCACATGAAGTCACAACATAAAGCTGATAGCAGAGTGTCTCATAATGGAACTGCCTGGCTCTGTAAGCCTTGTCCTGGATGGACCATCTGCCCCATAAGAGACAGGAGTCTAATCCTGTTACTGAACATGGACCTATATCACAGCAACAGTCCATGTTGAAGCATTTTGGAAAATGTAATTCTCTTCTACTTAAGAGGAAGCATCTGTGAGTATTTCCAAGGCTGTTGTGACATGTAGTTCAACAGAAATAAGATTTATGTAGCATTGTGTTTTGACTTATGCAGAGGCCATAGCCTAGTGTGGTGACAGTACTCCTAAAGACCTAGCCTATTTTAGACTTAAATGACCAGAAAGCAGAAGCCTTTGTTTCTAAGACAGCTACAAGATGCTTCGCTTCCTGTTAATGTAACTATGGCTAATGGCTTTTAGAGATGGAGTAGGAAGTGCGTCTTCAGAAGTTCTCCAGTGTGCACTTGACTACAAGCTCTTCACTTTTATATTTTCTCATCTCACTGTTAAATGTTCATCTGCCAAACATGATCCGAACCTTATGCATTATAAAAAACAATGAGTAAGTCGGCTTAAAACACAGTATGCTATAATATTTTTCAGCATAGAGAGTGACAACAATGAGTCTGTTTTGAATCAGTGAAGCAGATGTCCTTCTCAGCATGACCCACTCCACACCTCAAACCCACTCCACACCTCAAACCCACTCCACACCTCCACACCATGGACAGGACCCAATCT
Source organism: Lesueurigobius sanzi (assembly GCA_900303255.1). Lineage (NCBI taxonomy): Eukaryota > Metazoa > Chordata > Actinopteri > Gobiiformes > Gobiidae > Lesueurigobius > Lesueurigobius sanzi. Next base: position 6,566 of record OMNZ01031785.1, read on the forward strand.
GCTCCATTTTCCCATTGGGGCGCGCACACAAATTCAGTCCTGGACACTCTTCTGCCAGTCAAAAGCCCACCTAAGAATAGCACATGTGACTGTGACTGCTGCCTCCTTATCTGACATCAGAGGATGTTCCACTCTCCCCGCTTTCTGTCTTTGCCAAAACAACACTCTGAACCTCCTACCCCTGGCCTTTCCTGCTTCAGATTTACTGCTTCCATAAGCGCACTGTCCCCTGGAAATACTCTTATAATGCTGACCGACTACAGTGTCTGTCCAGCTTGACTTGAACACTGCAAAATGCTGTGCCAAAAGCTAAAAGTGTGAAGCCATAAGTAGCAGTTTGTTCGCTTGTTCGCCTCTTCGAATGTTATCAGGCAAGTTTCATGTTGCATAAGTATTTCTTTTCATTGTAGGTCCCACTTAATCTCGTAACAATTCCAGTGGTTTTCAAGCGGTGGTCCATGTCCCGCTGTTGGTGATTGGGCTTCTTCAGGTGGTACTTCATCATCTGCAATTTTAGACTCGTTCAGTTTAAAGGTACACTGCGTAACATTTCACCCAATAAATAGAATAAAATACAAGCAATTATTTTATAGCGGGTCATTTTTATTGTTGAAAAATACCTAAAAATGTACAAACACACATGTGTCTTTGCTGTGAGCGGCTCCTCTCCTAAGACCTGACTTGTAACTTCACTGGGAGCGGGGACGTCTCCAGCTCGTCTCCATGGAGATGTCTACTAAAGGCAGGTTAGGTCTTCATCCAAATACATTAGTTTATGACCCACTAAGCAGCTGCAGCCTGGAGTTGTTTATCTATTTTTCAAACTTTTCCGACCTTGTGTTAGTCCTGATTTGATCTTGATCCACGCCTGTTGGTACATGGAAGGTCAGATATTTCATGAGGTGTAACTTTGAGAACCACCGGATCAACCGATTTCTAATGAACACCGCTTAGTTCTCAGACTTATCTTTCATCTTGTTGCGTGCTGTGAACACAAACATGACTTTTGTCTGCCATTAACCCCATAATCTCTCCCCTATAAGCGTTAATTTGTGCTCGGGCCAAACGACTGCGGCATCGACAGTCAGGACACCAGCTAACAAACTGTTCGCCCGTGGCCTATAGCATCGCTGTGGCTTGAATCTTATGGCCTGTGATTTATTGACATTGCACCCCTAGTGCAGCTCTGCCTCGACCTCGTCCCCTCTCTCTCTCTTCTCATGTCAGACAGATGGCTGCACAGTGGATGTGAGCAGTTCTAATTACAGTTAGCCCAGTGAGTCAGGACCAGTGTGATTGGCAATTTAATAAAGTGAAACTATTTAGTTAGTGCTGGACAATTGTGTTTTCTTGCATTAGTGAGGTGAGTAGAGCAGGGGTGTTAAACTCATTTTGGGTCGAGGGCCGAAATTCACCTACGATGGCAGCTCCAGGGCTGCATATACTGTATTATTACAGTACTATACAGATCAGATTGCCTTTCCCTTTATATTGCAAACAGGAAAATTCTATTGACAAAACATTTTTAAATCAATTCATATTAATAATGAGCACTGTATTGATTCACCTCATTTGATCAATATTTTAAAATTGGTCAAAGCCCTACAGGACTGGAAAGGAAAGGGGAATCTTTATTGTCCCCGTAGGGAAATTTGTCCTCTGCATTTAACCCATCCTTCGATGCCGCTGGGGAAATCCGTCAAGGAGCAGTGCAGCCGCCCAGGGACCCACATCTGGAGCTAGAGCTAGGCTCATGGTCAGAATCACCTGGCAGGAGGATTAACCTAATGTGCATGTTTTGGATTGATGGGGGAAACCGGAGCACCTGGAGGAAACCCATCCAGACACAGGCAGAACATGCAAACTCCACACAGACAGACCCCGTCCTGGCCCAGGATCGAACCCAGGACCTTCTAGCTGTGAAGTGTTAACCGTACCGCTACCGTGCAGACTGTACCCTTATGGATAATAATAATCGCTTACATTTATACAAGCCTGTGCCATCAGGACCGTAGCCATGAGTTTTGATGTGGGGGTCTGAGGTCCTCCTCCAGGATACTTCGAATTACACAGATGTCATTTAATGCAATGTGGTGTTTTTTGGATGACCATATTCTATTTCAATCAGTCTTATTACACAGTGACACAAATACACAAAATTATTTGTGTCATTATTACTCTTAAGCAACAATGACAATTTTAAAGCTGGTATTAATTTATTAATTTATCTATTGTTTAATTTATTTATTTGCTGTCAAACCCTGATTGGACACTACATTTGCTCCTTGTGTTGATGTCAGACATCAACCTTGTCATATTGGGCGACTGAATTGAGAATTTTGGTTATTTCATAACTCCTCACAGGAATGGGCTACAGACTTACTTTCCTCATACGTTTGGCACCCCTGGAGTAGAGGAAGCATTTGTCCACTATTGGAATGAATAATACTTTGTGATATCGGTAGATAATCAGCACAATCGTAAACAAAGTTGTAATTGTTTAGGGCTCCATTTTTAGTCCGGTTCAGTCGTCATGACTGGTATGTTTTGTACAATGTCAAAAAGTTGAATTGGCCTGTTTCACCAAATCAAAAGAATTGTTTTTAGCAATATCGATTAACTGTATTTATAAGATTGTCACTAATATATTATTGCAATATTTTACTTGTTTATCCATTTTATATTTATGTATTATATTTTTTATTGTATCAACCTTAATTAGGACAAGCACAAGTCTAAAATCTAACAAAATTAGGAAAATCATAACTAACATTTTTAGTTGCCATGCTGCGTTTTAGGCTGTTAGACCTCAGTGATTTAGCAATTTATGTGTCTTCCTTTGTTCAATAAACATTGAGGCCAATAAGTATTTGATCCCCCTGCGATTTTGCAAGTTCTCCCACTTAGAAATCATGGCGGGTCTAAAATTTCCATGAGAGACAGAATCTAAAGAAAATCCGGAAATCATATTGTATGATTTATTAACAATATTTTTGTATATTACTGAGTCAAATAAGTATTTGATCCCTTGAGTCAAACAATTTTAATATTTGGTTGGTACAGAAGCCTTCGTTAACAATTACAGAGGTCAAACGGTTCCTGTAGTTCTTCACCAGGTTTGCACACACTGCAGCAGGGATTTTGGCCCATTCCTCCACACACATCTGTCAGGTTTCAGGGCAGTCGCTGAGCAACATGGAGTTTCAGCTACCCCCAAAGATTTTCTATTGGATTTAGGTCTGGAGACTGGCTAGGCCACTCCAGAACCTTGATATGCTTCTTATGGAGCCACTCCTTGGTTATCCTGGCTGTGTGCTTCGGGTCATTGTCATGTTGGAAGACCCAGCCACGACCCATCTTCAATGCTCTGACTGAGGGAAGGAGGTTGTTGTTCAAGATCTCACGATACATGGCCCCGTTCATCCTCTCCTTAATACAGTGCAGTCGTCCTGTCCCCTGTGCAGAAAAACACC
>OMNZ01031787.1:0-15844 GCA_900303255.1 Lesueurigobius sanzi
GTTTATTAATATTAATATTCAAATATTTATGAATAATACTTTGATCATTAAATGTCTTCAGTGAGAGCGATTATAGTATCAAACTTAAGTTCTATATGTTCTGTCCACCAGAGGGCAGTGTATCATACAACACACCATTTCATCACATCAGACAATTAATGGCAACAATAATAGGCTCCATCAGGGGTCGCGAACTTATGGTGCGTTCACATAGAACATGAAACGCCTGGTGTTATTCTCTTGGTCATTTTAAAAGTTCAAGCTTCAGTCGCCTGAAATAAATGACTCCATTCTCCAATAAATTGCTCCATATTTGGCCTCTAGGCGTCACCACTAGGAGGAGCTGTTTATCCTGCTGCTGTTTCCTGTTGACAGTCGAGCCAACATGGCCGACATATACGAGTCAGCGATAATTATTTAGTGAGTAAAGCTGAACTACGGCAGCAGAGGCTCGGTCTCTGGGTTCAGCAGATCCTCCAGAGACACAGCTCCTGGATGAGCTGCTCCCAGCCACAGTTCTGTGTTTCCAGGCCCAGTTTGAGGAGCTGTTGTCCCGGCCGGCTTTGGAGCTAGCACTGCTACTATCCCCCGCTGTCTTCCGCCGCTCCCGCTGCTGCCCTTCTGTCTTTGGTTAGTAAATCAATCAATGCTCAATAAAATATAGATAAAATGTACAATATTTCCATTTGAAAAGGTCACTTTATAGAGAATTGGCCATGAAATAACAAGAGACTCCTTGAAAAATAGCCTTGTGGCACTTTTCCCCATCATTTGTGGAGGGCTAATAATGCCCAAACAGGTTCCAATATTAACAGCTCCCTAAAAAGAGTTTGAATTTCATTAATTTTTACAATAATCAAATTATATTCGAATAACGAAGTTCGGAGTCAAAGCCCTAATGTTTATCTACTGAAAGGGTCTAGAAACAATACTTCTCGGTTCTAACATGCACCTTTACACTGATGCCAGGCAGCTAAGGCGAGGACTGCATGCTTTTAGTCTGTTCACAAGCCCAGACACTTTTCCCGCCCAGAGGGAACACTTAAGAGTTGAGAGAGGCTCGGTGAGGTATTTGTCCAGAATCGAGGGTCCATGGCCATCTGGTAACACATCGTATAGTGCATCTCTCTGGTTCGGGGGGGGAGTTCCCTCTGCCTAAAGACCCTCTGGGCCCCATCATTCACCGTGCCTTCCTTTTGTCTGTGTGGTGCACATTACATCAGGGACATACAGTTAAAATGTCAGTGTTTATTGGCGCAACAGTGAGAAACTTTGCTAATTTTCCTGATAGCTACACACCCCACATACACCAAATACGCTACCAATAAAGCAGGGGTGCCCAAACACGGCCCTCCAAGGGGTTTCATTTGGCCTTTGAGATGGTTTTTACGAGTATCTACACTGGAACAACTAATCTAAAAGTAAGTAATTTGACCAGTTTGAGCAGTGTAGTAAAATGACCTGCCAATGGAGAAAGTCTAATTGATCCATTTGTACTTAAGAATTAGGAATTTCAATATATTTTTCTTGTAAAAAATAACAAAAATCGTATTCTATAGGCTTAATCTTTTACTTGGTGATGGAATGACAGTGGTAAGGACATCAAAGCATGTCCTTCTCACACAGTAATCAAAGGATATTTAATAATACTTATAGGGTTTTTCTGTACATGTAAAAACGGTATTGCATTTGGCCCTTCGCCTGCTATCACTTTCCATTCAGGCCCTTTACGAATGAAACTTTTGGGCACCCCTGCAGTACAGGGTTTGTGCCGTTTCCGGTGTAAAACAGTGTATGCATAGCTCATTTCTTAATAAAATCCCAATTTCGCATGGAAAAATCTTAAATCCATGGTCATCGTAGCTGCTCTTTTTGCGAGAGAGACTGGAGCATATGTCTGCATCATCAGTCGCTCTGGCAATGACTAAAAACACATAGGAAATTCCAACCATGCCTTAAATGAGCAGATTATGGGTGGGTTTTTGTTTCCAGATGCTGTTGGTGTAGGGCAGATTGGTTCACTCTGGTCTACAGCACCCAGAGATGAGCTGTGTGCACTGTTTACAAAGGGCTCTAATGACTTGCATTGACCGCGACACCAAATGTGACGTCATCTGCAGCCTTCACCTGTAAATCATCCTCTGAGCCCGACCTCCACTTCAGCCTGTCTGCCAGCGTCCGCTTCCACTTGTACACGGTGACCACGGAGGACCACTTGGCGGGTCTCTTCAGGCCGCTCAGGTCCGGGGCCCAGTTCCTCAGCAGCTCCATGGACACCCGCTTCTTCAGTTTCCCCAAGCGCTCAGACCGAGGAGGGGCCAGCAGGTTCGGGGCACTTCCTCCGTGAAGAGGGCGGCTGAGGGAAGAGCCGCCGGTCAGACTCTCCCAGCGCCGCATCATGGCAAAGGTCATGGCTTTAATCACTTCAAACGCTCGACCCCGATGAGAAGAATTCAGCAAACATCAGCATTTTGCAAAACCAAATAAAAACTGATCTCATTAAAATTTAGTTCCACAAAGTATTGGTGGGTAAAATAATCCATGGGCAAAAATAAGTCTGGTCTCAGGTCCAAACCTAATCCACATCCACTTTTACTCCAAGGAAAAAGAGGCTGTTGTTACATGTGCTTGTCCCACTCCACAATGCGGACTTTACACAGGGGGACTTCTGAAGCGGCTGTGGAGGGCACATGGGTGATTTAGCTCTAGGGGGTGTAAGCCAGGGGAAACACTTGCATCACATACTCAATATATTTGATTGGGTGAGAGCAACAGCGCCGGGCCACAGACATGAATCCGATTGGATTAGGCAGAGGACAGTGGTGTGCACTGGAACCCACTGATATAAATCACATGGAGGCATAATTAATGCCTCAGGGAAGTGAGCTCTGTCAGGAAGCCAAAACTAGATTAGAGCCAGATCAATGGAGCACGTTAGAAGAGAGGCGGAGCCGCAGTGGCCCCGCCACACATTCAACACTAACACGCCAGAGTGAAAAGCACATGGTTACAGGCACAGTCAGAGCAGTGGACACAATGGATAACACTGGATTGAAGACAAATTACATTTCTTTGAGCAGAACCACTTCAATCTTTTATCCCAGTTTTTTGTGGCAGTGGAATCAGGGCGAGGAGGTACAGGCAGCGTGTGAGAGGAATACTTTGATCTGAGCTTTCAGCTGTCTGTCTCCTTCATTTGCTCATTTGTTTCTGACCCTGGTGTCTTTCTCACAGCCCCTAACCATCTCCCTCACACAGTAGCCTGTTGGGACAGACTATTGGAGCTCCTCGCGCCTTAGGCCCACACTGAGAGGTGACTCGTCTGGTGTTGCACTGGTATCACACAGAGCAGGTGGAGAGAGACTTTGCACATTTGTTATAGACCATCACAAAGCAAAAGTGGATTTTAGATTCTTGACACTGGCTGTGGATATGTCTCTCTGCGATCACACATGGAGTGCATATCCATTATGGAGAGGAGCTGGTTCCCACTCAGCAAATGGCTGCTTTGCATCAGGGACAGAGATGTTCCCACAGAGGAGAAAGGTGAGGGAATGAAGCCATAAACACGAGCCCACCCACATACTAGAATAACTAGAGATGTTTCCAAAGCATTATGGTTTATGCAATGATTATTTTTTACAGTGTTTTAAGATATAACACATTGATAAATGCGATAATGTAGAGGTCAATTATCACTCAAAAGCCAGCATGTCAGTTAGATGAATAATCAATGACAGTGAGTGCCACATATTGAGTATGGATCGAGTTCAACCAGGGCGATAACCGGTTTGATCCACAGCTGGAGCGGACACAGAACGAGACAAAGACAAATCCCTTGAACAAACAGACATTATTCAGGTGGTGCTCCAACAGAAGCCTCATTCATTCACCACAAATCTCTGCCTCATATCAACAGGGCTGTACGCAGCACTCAAACGGCCATTTGCAATTCACATGGCTGAATTTACCACAGCTTTCTCACCACTATGTTAACACAAAGAGTGAATCTCAGCAGATGACCTACAGACACGCCTATGATGGAGCACACGGCAAGCTCTGTCAAAAGATGATCAAATATTAGGACTTTCTACAACGAGCTTGAGTTTCTTTGTGAGGCTTTCATGTGTGGACGGAAAGACCCTGTGCTTACTCCAGTATTTATTTATATTAGGCGACTTGCTGGCCTCAGATATCAGGGCGAGCAGGCAGTGATTGTGCAGCTCTGTGGTCCCTGTGATCCTCCTTAAGGTCTTTAAATGAGCCACAGTTTGCTGTTGCAAGCTGCACAGGCAGATTCATTTGTGCTCTTTGGAGATCAGGCTGCTGTTTGAAGTGGAGAGACAGGTAGTTTTGAATACCCTCTCTCATCAGGCGCTATCTGCTGTGTGAACAGAGGACTGATGCACTCAGGCCATGTTGACTATCAGACCTCAAAGACAACATGTTTCATAAGTCTGTGCTCTGTTCAATGCACACGTTTTAAGAAGAAAACAATTTTGATTAACCTCATTACACTTTTTGTCATGTGGAAAAACGTCTTGAACCCCAAATGTTATTGCTCACTAAAATAAAACTATACACCCCACATGCTTGTCATAAGAAAGCTCTTACCTTCTAGTTTCTGGGGATATGTGTGTGAACTCTGTAAGTGCTACACAAATTATACAATATCATTTCAAAAAATGTTTTTTTCCCCATTCAGGGCAAAAAAGCCTAACTTCACTGCTAAATACTTTACAGTAGGCATTTCACTGCTTACTTAATTTGTTGTCCTGGGAGTTAGCAACAAGAATCTGATATATTATCTCTCTACTCATAACCGTTTTATTTCTATGGGCCTTTTTGTATATTATATGCTAATTTGGCACCAACCTCCCCAAACTATGCCAAAGTACAGTATTGCGTTTTAGCATCACTTTCACTATAAATACATATTTTCATGTTTAGACGGAATCAAATTCCCTTCTAGATTTTCTCTTTCAATTTTTCAAAAAAGTACTTTTTACCATTGTATCTGGTGGTCTTGCCAGGGCAGGTCAATAGGAAAGTAACGAGCACTAATATCGTGATCTGGTCTCGATGATGATCTGCTTTTTCGGTAACATCGTCATATCGTGATTCAGTGGTTTTTATGATTAACGCAGCTCTGAGCTCAAATACTTTCTCTCCACTCACTGCTTCTACTGTCAGGATTAAACCAGAACTAAACCAGGAGAAAACTAGTTCTAAAGCAAGGACTCAATCATAAATAAACCAAGAGAAAACTGGGTCTGAATCGGGTCTAAACCTGGACAATATCACAGACTGAACCAGGACTAAACCATGAGGGAAGCAGGTCAAAACTCTGGATTGAAGACTAAACCAGGACAACACCAGGTCCAAACCCAAGGAAACGCAGGTGGCTTTAGTTGGCTTTAAGAGACAATAAACATATGAATCATGATCAAATCAAAATCGTAATTTAAACAAAAGAAAATCGTGATAAGATTTTTTGGCTATATCGCCCAGCCCTAATAGGTCAGATATTTGTTTTCCCAACCTTTAGAACTAAGAGAGGTGGGACTTAGAGGTAAACTCCTCCTACTGGTTTCGCCTTAAGAGACCCACGACTGTGCCAAGTCCCTCATTTGCTGACAAAGCTTTTTGGATAAAGATCAAAACGTCCTACAGTCCAACTACAGACTGAAGAATCTTTGCCTACGATGGACAACTCCTGTACGACTGAGAACCTACACAGAGGTATTAATAGATTTCAGTCAGACGTGTTTTATTTTAACATGAAAGAAGAAAACAAAGTGGATTATTGCAGTTCTTTGCCGGAAAGGGGGAATAGCGATTGATCATTGAACAGCTTAGTGCACTGTACTGTGGGGGAAAGTGTGGAGGTTGTAACACAGCAATAGATTCTTTACTGGGGCTTGCTTTGCTTCTCCTTCTCCAGTGTTAATCTTTTAGAACTTGCATCTGTCTAATGACTGCCACCAGAATACAAACAGCCCAATCACAGAGTCCTGCATCTTTGGCCTCATGTCGGCAGCTGACTCATTCTCCGGCTCGCAACAAGGCGCTGCTCATTTGTCTAACCATGATACAACTTCAAGCCTGGCCTTTTCATTGTGCCCTCCAGCTTTGCAGCAAACCGTAAATCAAATGATGTCTTCATTTTAAAAACACCAGACGGACAACAGGCAGAGGAGTATTTATATTCATGCACTCCATGAAACCATGAAACTACACGGCTTGAAAGACTTGAAGGACATCCTACACCGCAATATGTTCAATGCAACAAACTATCTCAAAGACCTTGTGAGAAACTTACATCAAGACTTCAATGGAAATAAGGTGTTTCTCAGTTAAAGGATGTGAAACTTTAAAATTATTATTTGTGAAGCGATGACAAGAGGGAAATGTAGGATGTGCAGAGGTTATTTGATTTCAAAACCACTTTTTTATTTTTATTTGCACTGCTACAGGTGATAAATCAGTTTTAATGGACAAAAGATAAAGAGTCTGAGAACGAAAATCACTTTCACCAGAAAATTGTTGATACAAGACTGAGAATGATGCAGAAAATCAAGATGGTACTAAAATGACTTAACAGCAGCTTATTATCCTGTTCACACAAGTGGGCATTTAAATAAACAAGTCGAAGACAATGCACAGAAATGTCTATTCCAATAAGAAGTGCTGGGCTCACGAATTGTGTGTGTTGTTTGAAAATATCATTAGAGCTTCAATTAGTTGCCCTCAAGCTGTGCACCAGAAATCATGTGTTCCTTCAGTGAGCAGATGACGTCACTAATGGTCTGTTATGGGTTATGTGCCTTCAGAATTACACAGCAGCTATACTGAAGAATAAAAGAGTCCATCCTGTATATGATGAAACTCTATCTATGCTCAACTGGAGAACTAGAAAATCCCAAGCAAAGAAGACTGACCTAGTCCAATGTGTTGATGTCAGGCACAGTACTAACCTGGCAAGAGCCAGATAGACATTGTGTAGCACTCGTAGTTGAGTTCTCCACAATATCAATCTGGGACCGCTCCAAACGAATCCGTTCGGAGTTTCGCTCATAGTTGTTTGTTAGATAGCGGCTCTGAGCTTTATATCATAATGTTGTCGAGTGGTTTTTGCGTTTTTTTTGTAGCACGAGTTTGCGGGTTGAAGGCACCTTAACCCACACTACCTTATTTTTGAAACAAATGTTTGCTTTGCTCGGCACCTGCTGCTTTCGTCGCTCCGTCCCACTGGTGGTCCTGGCTCAAACACTTTAGCGGGCTCGGGGCAAGATCAATCAATCAATCAATCAATTTATTTTTGTAACGCCCAATATCATAACAGAAGTCATCAATAATGATCAAAAATAAATCACACGAATGAAATGTCACACACGAATGAAATGTCTCGACCAGATGTAATGTCCCGTGAATAAGTAAATCACTTAGAGTAACAAGCTTAGAGTAGATTCTCGATGGATTCTTGTGTGTTTGTGAAATCACAAATACCGCGAGAATTCAGCTTGCAGGCAAGGTTAGCACAGTACAGCAGGGCTCTCCAACCTTTTTTACCTCGTGAGCTACTTTTGCGTTACAAAAATGACAGCGAGCTACTTGTACTTGTGTAACTACTATGATGATCATTCAATACAATAAAAGATAATTACAGTAGTAATGTAATGTGGAAAGCCTTTTGCGAGCTACTTGAAAAGGGCTGGCTACTGGTTAGAGATCCCTGCAGTACAGTATATAATAAACACATTTCAAGGTAACAATCCACCTTTTCAACTCTAATAACAAATATGTGTTTAAGGTGACGTTCATGAAACACCAACGGCCAGATGAAGATGGACTTTAAGTGTCTGACATCACCTCCACTCTTGGCCATTACTGTTCTCCTGTGCCCTTCACCATGGCCTTTAAGTGTTCTGCTTCTCTCTACTTCGCCTATGTCTTCACAGACGCAAATGTTTGTTGCTATAGCAGCCTGCTGCTTTTTGTTCAAGTGAGCATGGCCTTGACACACACACTGCGGGGGTCCTCAGATTATGTACATAGCAAGGGTATAATCAGAAGGATTGATGCTACTCTTCAGGCTGAGCCTGTCCACGCTGGGGGTTCTACACAACCAATATGAGATCACAAAGAGGGCCAGGTATGGAGGGACCACAAACTAAACAGAATGAACAAAAGCAACATGATCACTGTCACGTTCCACCTTATTTACCTCGTGATAACAATAATGGTCAATTTGTAAAATAAAAAATAAATGAAAGTTTCCTCATTTCCCCCTAAGATAACGTTAATATTGTTAATATAAGTTTTTTAAATGATGGTTACATGCCAAACTCTTATTAGGTGTCTTCATTTGATCAGTTCTAAATTGAGTTTTGGCCAGCCCTGAAGCATGCATCTTTTCCCACAAGTCCAAATAACAATTTCCACATCACAAAGAGCAGCAGCGAACAGCTCTCTGCCCTCCCTTAAAGAAAGTCCTATCAGATGACTCCTGAGGGAGGGTTTGCTCGTGGCAGGACTTGACCGCACCGATGGCAGATGACTTAGACGATGCTGCGAGGGAAACCGCTGCTGAGGGACCGTGTAACTGAGACCAGCAAACGGGAGCGCTGGGAGCCTTAATGAGAGTAAAGAAAGAGCCCCGTCCCTCTGTGTGGAGGCAGGGTCAAAAAACAAGATTTGGCTTTCCAGACAGCGGCTTTTGAGTCCCTCAGTGCTCATTCCCACCATCTCAAATGAGGCAGAAAGGACGCAATTGAGCAAAGTCAACTCATTTTGCCCGAAGACAGAGCAAAAGTGCTGCATAATATCTAATCACAAATGTTTAGTTTAGCAATGTATGTATTGTCAGGATTGGGCACATTTTAAACATGTCCAGGAGCATCAACATTTCATGAAAGAAAGAAATGCCAACTGCTAAAGTATTACAAGAATCACATATCAGAACATGCTTGTAAAGGTCTAAACTACAGAATTAGAAGGTTGCAGAAGACATAAATCTACTGCTTGGATGTGATGTCAATTCATACCGCAGCGCCACTGTACAAGCAGCACTAATGTCAACAATGCAATTAATCAACAGGTGAATGGAGCTAAACTGCTCACAGTCTGAAACAACACTTTGAGTCAAAACACGACACAACATCTGACAAGTCCATGACATCAGACGCTATCATTTCAAACACACTTTCCCCCAAACAATTTCAAAGCAGATAGTATATCAACTGCTACCTTGTCATCTTTGAGCATTTTGGCTTTGCGGCTGTTCTGCACGAGTCGTCTCCCCAGCTTCTTGGCGTACCAAATAGAGGCGAACATCGCGACAGACAGGTGAAACGATAACGTCTCCGCGCGGTTTCCCCCGTTGACGGCAGCGCGAAGGGCTCTAGCGTCTGCCCATCTGGACCGACTGCTCCGCACAGGCGAGAGAGGAGAGGAGGCAGGGAGGCAGGGGAGGGTGAGCCTCGGCGAGCGATTGGGGACGGAGGAGAGAGAGGTTACCGTAGAGAGAGAGAGGAGAAAGAGGAGGAGGAGGAGGGGCCCGGCCTATTCCACGTGGAAACAGCATCTTCAGCACCGATTGGAACCTGCTATAAGAGCTGGCTGGCATATCCTAAAAAGGTGGGGGTGGACTGGACTGGGTGGGTGGATGGTGCCGTCTTCTACCTACGCCAAAAGCCACTCATCATCCCATAAAGGCATGGCACACAACCACATGACTCCGTCCGATGGGTCTTCATTTGTAAAGAATGAGTCAACTTGCTGACGTAGCGGTTTGAATTGGATTCCGCTTTTCTCCCGCCCCAAAGCCCTCAAGACATGGAAGCTAATTTAAACAGTCCAGTTTTTAGCACCATATAACTTCTTCGTCAGCTGCGATAAGACAGTGGTTTCCGAATCAGCCATTAAAACTGTCCCCATATGGCGCAGGGGGCCCCGGGGAAAATGCGCAACTCTCACTTGTTTTCGGGTTTAGTCACGGCTCTGTTCAGGAATGGCATTATTTTCAACAGACATGTATTATATAGACATTAATCAACATTTAATGTGCACAGGCGCAATAATATGATCGCTCACAACACTCAGGAGTATTGCGTTAGCCTCGAGTGCTCCCTAACCAATCATGAAGACATAACACTTCTAAACCCCCTGCACTGCGCTCCACACATTCTGCAATTTCATGTTATAAATTCAGATGGACCTATATAACTCCATGGGCGTTCCACTGTTTCTGAGTAAAGTAGCTTAAAAACCCATGAAAGCCTGGTAATTTCAAAAATGTCCTCTCCTGACCAACTCATATTACATGTGAGTCATTTAATAGAATGTGTTCTAGGGCTAACTCAAGGTAGGCCTGGGCGAGATGATGATAACAATCGAATCATGATCTGATCTTCATGATGATCTGCTTTTGTGATTCTGTGGTTTTTATGTTTAACTCAGCTCTGAGCTCTTTCTCCCCGGGTTTCCGTTTGGGAGCTCTGTGATGTGATGTTTTGGCCGCTTTGAAATGCAAATGTCCAGTAAATATAATCACTGTCGGGCAAAATGTCCAGCCAAAAACTCAAATCTGGAAAAAATATATATATATGAACTATAAACGTAAAGCAGCTGGGTTACAGAAGTCAGTGACTGAGATAACACAGTGTTGTTGAAGCTAAATATTAAGCTACTTGTCTGATCTATCAAAAAAGTTTGGTTGGTCCTAGAAAAAAAATGTTTTCTTAAGAAAGCAAATATGTGTGCCTGGTGGGTCTGAGACGGTACTAAAGAAAGTGACTTAGGCGTTCCAGCTCAAATAAATGATAAAAACAATGAAAAACAGTGTTTTATTGAATAAATGACCATTATTTTGTTCAATTTGGCCTTGGAAATAAAAGGTTTTTTTTTTTTTTTTTTTAAGGAACCGGTTTGAGAACCGTTTAAGCACCGGTACCGTTTAAAAAATACAGAGTAGGAACCGGTATCGGATAAAACCCAACCGATACCTAAGCCTAGTAAGGACTAAAACTTGGACTAACACAGGTCTTAACCAAAACCACTACACCAGGTCTAAATCCAAGAAGAAACCAATGCTTTTAATCACCTCTAAAATAAGATTTACACATGAATTGTGAGAAAATCGAAATTGTGATTTAAACTAAACAAAATCGTCATTAGATGTTTTGGCAATATGGCCCAGCCCTAATGAAAGGGAAACAAAATCATCCAAAGCAACCAATTCTTAGGTCAAAAAGCTGATAAAAATACAGGCCGACGAGGATAAAAGCCAAGGATTGGCTCCGATCAAGACCAGGTGGAAGGAACATTAAATTTGCTGTCAGCGAGTGAGAAGGAGCGTTATCGATGTGTTTCATTAGTGTAGCAGGTACTGACTTCATGAGCCGTATTAACACCTCTGTCCTATGCATCACCTTCCTCTCCTTTCAATCAAATCTTCTCCACAGTCGGGCATTTTACTTTTAGGGCTTAAAGTCAATCCTCTCCAATCAATCGGTCGCCTCTCCGCGCATCTAAATAACTGTGAGTAAGCCTGCGTCTGTCGACATAAGGACTCCGGACCGTCCCCCCTAATGACATGTTGTCTGTCCATCACTATAGAGTCGTGGGCTGTAATGGCCCAGAAAGATGACACCACGCAGCTCCGCAATGATAGACTATAGGGTACGGAGCATGACGTGGCACTGAGTCTAAGCTTGGATCGGCCTGCGCTTGGCCAGTGCGGTGCCAAGAATTACCACAGATGGTTGTGATCATCAACGGTTAGGAGTGTGCAACGCCAACACGAAGGCTATACAAAGATGGTTCTCATGGCGCTAAGTACAGTAACGAACCCTACAGTCACTCGCTGATGTGTATTCCAATAGAGATTAGTTGGTCTGTGCAAAAAAGCCAGATTAAGCATCTAACTTAAATTAGAGGATAAAATACATTTAGATGTTAGAGCCACTTTAAAATCACTTTGGTTTTCTAAAAAAAATGATTTTGATAAACTGAGGACGTTACCCAATAGGAAGCCTTGCAGCGTTGTTGTCTATTGGGCCCTGAATATGCACAGTAGCTTGTGTAGGCCCATAGCGAAACACATAGTTTATCATTGTAGTGTCGGCGTAGCTGGCTTCAAGGCAGACAAGGATCCAGGACAACATAGTCGTAAATGGAAGTCTGTTTTTGCTTTATTTGAACAGAAGAGACAAGGGGATGAAGAGCGGAGAGAGAAAGAAAAGCAAGAGTCACCCTCAAAGCAGAGGGGTCTATTGACAGATGCGTTGGTCACTATATTGCTAATGGACAGGTGGCTGCTGTTTACTTCTTGAGTAAGAACTGTACTTTATGAAGCTGGAGAAACATGTGAATGTGTACAAGGCTTCTACGGTTTTGGTATGAATCTGAATGTTGTTGCAGCTGTGGATCACTACCATAGATGAGTCCAACATGTTAGAGACTCAAACATGTAGAAGCTGCAGCAGTGAGTCCGACCAGACCGATTGTGCACAATCTCACATGTTCGGACGGACTCCAGCGCAAGTTTCTAGAGGAGGCGTTTCTCATGTAAAGCAGACAAGGAGTGGGGTGTTTGTACGCTATTAAAAAAAACACAGCCATTGGGTTTCTCGCAGTCCATCCATCAGCCGTCTTGTAACCGGATGCAATGTAATTCACGCAGGTGCACACTGACGCACCCACCTCGCCTCTGCATGAATGAGATTGTGAATGGGTTCCTTGATGTAAAGCACTTTGATTGCCTAAAGCAGGTAGAAAAGCGCTATATAAATGTGACCATTTACCATTTATTTAAAGAGCAACTAAACACCAAACCAACTTTTTTTTACTGTGTAAATGGGTGTGTAATAGTATTGTCTACATGTTCCAGTTAATATTTCAACATTTTAGTGCAAAAAACGCCCTCTAGCGGTTGAATTTGTCAGCTGTATCTATTCCATTTGAATTTTGCCGTTAGCTGAGGAGGTAGAAGTTGTGCTGTCGGTAGAAGTTTATGTCATCAGCTCTGCCACTGTGGTATCACTGTGGCTCCTCCCCCGTAGCCATTTGGAGTTGGATTAGCGAGCACGCCTCTTTCACGGCAGATTTCAAATTTTTGGTGTGGAGTAAAGCTCTGACACGCCCGTTTGGGCCCTCTTTAACAGCGGACGTAGGGGGCGTGGCTTTCTCCCACAGCATTCGCAGCAGGCTAAAGGAAGCTCAATCATGCTGGTGGTTGAGGGGTGCTTTTGGAGCCGTTCCCATATTAAGTCAAAACCAAATATGAAAAATAAATATATATATACTCATATAGCACATATTACACACGTGGAGGTAAGAATGACAAGCCTGTGCCCAATAATGACTTACAATGAGGCGAAAAGGTTATGGAAAGTCCATAGAAGCTAGGAACTCCCATATGTTAAAGGGCTTCAAGCAGGACAAGCTAATCCTATGTCCACTCTTTGTATGGTTTTATTTTGAGTGTTGCTTAATTATTTCATTGATTTATCGGTTTTATTCTTTTATACATTTATATTTATTATTTTAATGTATTGTGTTTTTATTGTTTTAACATGGATGGTTAATATTGTATTGTTTTTTGCTACTTTTTTCATTGTTTTTACATTTTACATTGGCATTTACATGTGCTATAGACATAAAGTGGACTGTAAGAGCATTCTTTCTCTTGTCATCTTTAAATTGACATAATATACAGTATATTGACTATAACTACATTCCACACAAAAAATCTATTGGGAAGTAAGTTTTTGGTATAGATTTTACACATTTGTTTAGCATCTAATGTACATTGGTTAAATGTTTGTTCCACACACCTCATACAAATGTTGCTCCTGTCATCCTGCAAATAGTGCAATTAGATGACGTCAGTGTTCTTTTTCCCCTCCTTATTCAAAAACTGTGGATGGCGGCGAGAGAAAACATGAACTTTGCAGGTTTTTCTTGATTAATGGTACTTTTAAATGCCCTCTCTATATGTTGCCTCATTGAACTGCATAAACAGGGCAATACAATTAAGAAACAGCGTCGGTGCGGTCGTCAAATCTGACCTTTGCTCGACAAAACGCTGATTGTGTCACTACTTGATTATTCAAAACACTTTCAACTCGAGTCACAACAAAAGCTCACAACAGTTTCCTACAGGACCTTCCTTTCATTCATTCGCGAACGGCAGCGAGAGGCAGAGAGCGGCGGCGGCGTCAGAGGCAGGTGAAGTGGGGGACGCCATTATGCGGTTGCCATGGCGTCTGGCCGCACGGGTTTAGACGGCCACTGGACACTTTGGTCATGTGGTCGCTGTGGCATGATGGGAGGTTCACGGAAGTCCTGTCAGGGTTGAATCTAAATGAGGATTTGAAATTCAGTTGGAGGTGTCATCATTGTTGGAGTTGAAAACACAGGTTATCTTTATTGCAGATTAAACAATATTCATTTCACAATTACAACACGTAAAATATATTTCTCTAATCTAAGAGATAAACACTGGTCAAAGGGTGAATTGGATAATGCAAAACTAGATTCTACATGCATTTGTAGCGTTCCAAAATGGTTTAATTCAAATATCTCACCAGACAATGTCTAACCCTAATCTTTATTACTAGGTGCAACTTACTTCTCATTTACATTGTTATAGTGAAAGGTTTTAAAAGGTCACACTATGGAACAGGGCTGGGTATCCTGGGTATATTTACTTGGATATGGATACATCAATGACTTTTAAAGCTTTTAAATATAGTAATACTTAATGTATACATTGTGAACCTGATTAATAAAGGTAATATGGAATCCTTTGAAAACATTTCCAAACAATACAATATACCAAGAAATCACTTTTATAAATATTTACAGGTTGGAAGTTATTTAAATAATAAATTGGGGAGCAGGTACTTATATCACTTATAACTGCAATAAGAAACTCCAAAACGATATGAGTCAGTTATGCCAAATCTTGTTAGAACAAAGGGAAAAAATTGCGACCAATGTTAAAGTGAAATGGGAGGAAGATATATAAATATACAAATAACCACACATGACTGGGAACAGATATTTACGCAAATTCATAAAACGACTGGTTCCTTATTTTGGAGAGAGTTTTCTTGGAAAACACAGTACAGGCCAAAAGTTTGGACACACCTTCTCATTCAATGTGTTTTCTTTATTTTCATGACTATTTACATCGTAGATCCTCACTGAAGGCATCAAAACTATGAATGAATACATGTGGAGTTATGTACTTAACAAAAAAAGGTGAAATAATTGAAAACATGTTTTATATTGTAGTTTCTTCAAAATAGCCACCCTTTGCTTTGATTACTGCTTTGCACACTCTTGGCATTCTCTCGATGAGCTTCAAGAAGTAGTCACCTCTTTTTGTTAAGTACATAACACATGTATTCATTCATAGTTTTGATGCCTTCAGTGAGGATCTACAATGTAAATAGTCATGAAAATAAATTTAACGCATTGAATGAGAAGGTGTGTCCAAACTTTTGGCCTGTACTGTAGTTATGAGATACTTCTTGACCCCAGAAAGCATGAGAAACTATAAAGGGGTAAATGCTGGAGGAACTGTGGAGAAGAAAATGCTAATTATGTACATATTTTCTACTCGTGCAAAATAATACAACCATATTGGAAAGCGGTATTTCAAAAACTGGACACTATATTCGGACGGAAATTGGAGTTAAAACCAGAAAACATTACAATAGGAAAAATGCCAATAAATATCACTCCAGAGGAAATATACATTTTTCAATTTCTTAGAACCACAGCATTGAAAATTATAACAAAGGAGTGGAAAAAAAATTCATTAGGTGTTAAA
>OMNZ01031794.1:3058-21272 GCA_900303255.1 Lesueurigobius sanzi
TAATGTAATGGGATTACAATTGCAAAACTGGTAATTAGATTATAATTTATCAAGTAACAATTGAATTACTTTTTTTGAATATTTCATTTTGTGTTAATAGTTAACATTATTCAATCAGGTTACAGCCAAAGCCAGATTTACACTTTAATAAAGTTAATTCCAAAGTTCTGAGCAGCTGATGCTTCATCTTTTTTTAAAGATTTACACTTTAATAAAGTTAATTCCAAAGTTCTGAGCAGCTGATGCTTCATCTTTTTTTAAACCAAAGTCACTAGAAATTAGTAATCAGATGACTTTAAAAAATAATGTAATCAAAGAAGTAACGAGATTACTTTTAGAAAGAGTAATCAGTAGATGAATCACTTATGTAGTAATCCCAACAACAGTGGGTATGAAGTTGTTGAGGCCATGGGCTTCTACCAGATGCAATATTCAGATTGTGTTTTTACCTCAGCAGAAGATAGACTACTATTGTGGTAGACTGACTTAATGTTGTCTTTTATATGTGAGTGTTCACACTGAACAGATCAGAATTGCCCAGAAGGTTGTGCGTGACCGAAACGCGTCGGCTCAAGTCCCTTTTTGTTCTAATAAAGGACTTTTATTTGCAACCTCAGAGTGCCTTGGATCAATCTCTTTTTCTCAAATACTGTATAAACTCCTGGCTCTAGATCCTGAAGAGCACCTGATACGGGCACCTTTCTACCCACTGAAGCACTCACCTTCTCCACGTCTTAGATCAGAATTGTGTTGTACTGTTGTGCAATGACGTTAAAGCTTATTATCTGATCTACCTTATTTAGTTACCCTCCTTTGGTACGTCGGTAATGCACTAATACAATCATAGACGTGTACTCACTTGGTCCCTAATTCATAGAGCCTATAAATAAACAACATTAATTCAGATACATAGGCTACATTTAAAAAAGCCTAAGCCCTGTTCATCCATTGATCATGTATTTTTATATACTTTATTTTGGTCCAATATACAATAATGTAGGTCCATATTAAAACAATACAAATACACAAATGAAACAGAATTAAATTGCTTTTCTAACAGATTCATTAACAAAGCAAATGAATGCACTTGTGACCTGTTTGCATGTGACTTTGGTGTCTTACTGTATGGATTATCCTATAATAAATACAGATTAGGATTATGACCATGCTTTTGTTTACCTAGACAATATATAAGCACAGTCTAGGACTGCTTATGTATGTGCAAATTGACATTTGTAGCACTTACTTCGACCTTCCACCAGGTGGCGATAACAACTGAAGCCGATGGATTGCCTTATAAAAACATAATTGCAGTCATTGCATGGTACAATATTGGGTGCAATAATGTCAAAGTCCTGAAATACTATTGTACCATGGCTTCATAACACAACTTCAACTACTGCCAGACTGAAGTTAAACCTATCAAACTTATCTCCACTGATAAGAAACACTTTGATCAAGATTCAAGATCAGTCCGACAACATTTATTTGTTTTGTAGACAATGAGGTTATTGTCATGCTCAAATTTGTTCTCAATTTAAATAGATCTAGGACTAGTTTATCTAACGCGTTGATGAAAGAATGAGCAGTGCCCAATTTACTGTTTGCAGATTTTTCCACTGCCCCTCTGGCTAACTATTGAAAGAGTGAAATAGCTTGCTATGGCTAAATTAATCTGTAAATAGAGCAGTATATGGGCGCTATAGCTAAAGTGGGTATTGCTGATGTGTTGACTTTGATCGTAGCTAAATATTCGTGCAAAAAGTTATTTGTTAGTAGAACTATATTAGTGGAACTACTCACTGATGTAGCAGGAGCGTGGGTTACAGGCATGGATAATAAGGTTAAAGGGGTAATCTTGGGGTAACAGTGGCGCTTCCTCCAGTGGGCGGGGCCTCGTGAGTGGGCTGGTCCGCGCTTTTAATACAGATGCGCTGTCCGCTCGCCCTGCGTTCATCAGCGGGCGGTGGACACTGCCAAAGCCGCGGGAGTGAACACACCGAGCGGGAGGACAACCATGACGGCACCCAACAACACTTACGATGTCATAGTGGTCGGGGGAGGCATATCGGGTAAGCGACAATGCAAAAAACTTTACTTTTGCATGGGTCCGCGTTATTCCGCGAGGAGAAATAGAGCAGATGCGCTGAGTACGCATGGTTTACTACAGACTGCTAATGTGATGGGTTGTGTAAGGTGTCTGCGAACCAACTGCACGGATTATGCGTATTTTACTTTGGCAACGAAGTCCCTGATCTGAGACTTGTGCCTTTCTGTCTCCTCTCGCTGGTCGTGTTCCGTACACTGACCATCTCGGTAGCCTACACTGCAGCAGCCCCCGTTGAGTGGCAGCTAATCACTCAGTTTGTAGGATATTACGTAACAGAGTTCTCTCTCGCAGATCATTTGCCTGATCTGATGTGCTCCTCCATTACTTTCATATAACTGGCTTTCCTGCCTATTTTGGGGCGCCTCAGCAATGAGAGAAAAAGAGAGAGAGATATCTCCCTGTGCGTCCTCACTGGATGGATTATGCATGAGTATCTGCAGATGTGCTGCTGTCATCTTTTAAGAGGCATCCGCCATTTATTTACACAACTTCACTTTGTTATTTTGGAGACAACTTTGTAATGTGCTGTTGTAATAGCCTATATACATAACCAACTACTAAATGTTATGGTAGCACAACTTGGAATATGTAGGATTAACCAGTAAATTAGATGTTAGGTTAAGATCCTGCTGTTTTTACATGTAAGATCCAGGCCATGTGCACACATAGCAGGATATTTTTATAAACATATTTTCCATATCTGTGTTAAAAAAAAATCTCAGTTTTAGCAAAACTGTTGACAGTGTTATGTTTTTTTGGTCCATTTTACCAGCATTCTGTGTGCATTTATTGGTTAAAATACCAGCATGTGACCAAAAAAATATGCTGCTTTTCTGTCCACACCACACCTCTCCATTTACATGTTGTTTTTGGAAATCTCCAAGTTTGAAGAGAGTTTATAAAAATATCCAGGTGTGTGTGGACATGGCCCTAGTGTTAAGGCCAATTCAGTCAAGAACGTCACATCTTTATCTAATATAATAATAATGCATTGGTTTTATATAGCGCTTTTCTGGACACTCAAAGATGGGGCTGAACAATTTTGGAATAATCTAATTGTGATTTTTTTTTCCCCCTCAATATTGCGATTGCGATTTAATATGTGATTATTTTCATAAGGTCCTTGTTTAGGGCTTAACGATTTTACCAAAAAATGAAATATGACTATTAAACAAAAGCTAGATTAATAATTTTTAATAATAAATTAGACCCACTTTTTGTGGGCATTTTGTAAAAATAAACAATGAATCATAAGCCTAATCAAATTTATATTTTCTTAATCTGATTTTTATTTGTTTGCCAAACTATAGCTCAAACACTTTATTGTAATCTGCCCTAAATTGTATTTCTTCATGGAGATATCGCTTCTCGATTGAGGTGCTGTGGCAGGGTTTCCGCGCAGCATTAAAAGTCATTAAATGAATTGTGTCAAAAATAAGGCCTTAAATGTCATTAAAAAGCATTAAATAGAATTCAAACATTAAAATCATTAAATCAAACATTCTTGGAAAATAAAGACATTGTTCAACTAGTTTTACTGCAGAAGTTTGGCAAAAATAGTGTCTTTACTGCTGTTTGGAAAGAAATTATACACTATTTCTGTTCAACAGTTGTATTGAATATGGAAACTAATATTAAATACACCAATTTGTGGCATTTCTGGCATTAAAAATGTAGAACTTGGGCATTAAAATGGCATTTAAAAGCATTAAATTTGACTTGCTGCTATCAGGAACTGTTTGCTCTTTACAAACAGCACATGACTTGCAGGAGAAGCCTATAGACCACAGGATTTTCGAGTCTTAAAAGATGTTTGGATGTCACCCAAGACATGAGCATTGTAAACTGAAGAGTCGCACTTGTCTCCACTGTGCAAAGGTTCACAGAAGTTTGTGCAAGCGACTTTGCAGATGCCTGTGTTTACTGAGGCGACAGAGATCATGGCTGCAGCGAGAGGATGGCACAGCCACTGTGCAACATATCAGACTCTGCCTAATGTTTGTCGCAGCTCGTTTTTGGTTGTATGACGGTTTTATTTTTAATCTTTGTCCCTGTCACAATGTACAATCTCTGACCTGCGTTTTTGAGCTATGATATAAGATTCCCCCATAAGAGTGATCGCTTGTTGCAGACGACCAAACTCGTGCAGTGACACTGTAGCTGTAGCCGCTGCTAATAGATGTAGTATCTATGAAATAAGCTTTGTTCTTCGCGATGGCATGATTATAAACGCTGTAATATTCACTTCATGTGCACGATCATACTGCGCACCTTAAAGCCCCACAGCGGACACGCTTGGAGCTACAGGTGACGTGATCGCGTACATCTGCGATTTGCAAATCGCGCTGTGTAATATCGCTATAAAATTGCAAATGCGATAAATCGTTCAGTCCTACTCAAAGACGCTTTGCATGGCATTATTTATTCACTCCATACTGGTGGTAAGCTACTATTGTAGCCACAGCTGCCCTCTGGTAGACAGACTGACGGAAGCAAGGCTGCCAATCTGCACCATCCACTATGACCACCACCAACTGGTTGATAGAACAGAGACGTGTGTGTGTGCTATAGGTTCAACGAACAGATTTAGTCATAACATTCATTCATTCATTATTGAGCACAGACACAATTAAAATCTATTTAATGAGTCACAATGACGTGATTCTCATTGTCCATCATTCAAATTCAAATATTTGTTGAAATATAAATTTGTACCAAACAAATTGGCTCATTGCTAAATAAAGTGATTTTAGGAGGACATATTAAGGATTCAATTATTTTATCCAGATTTGAACCTTCAATTTGCATCAGAATGTCAGAAATATTATAAGGTGATGAAATTATAACCAGACTGAAAGATGCATGTGATTAATCTACCATATACCAAGGTCACTTCAGGTTTTTTAGATTTGGGTAAATTGAGCAGTGACATGGAAATGGAAAAAGGTGGTCACTTATTCATGTCTTCTGGTCTGGTGTGACACACATTTGTCATAAATAATACATTGTTTTGAATACTTTATGTGCAGTGCTTTTCTAGTGTTAACTGTTGGATATCAGGTTTTATTCATCCACAAAACCGTAAACCGTTATGTGCAAAACCTCGTATTCTTTCTGTCATGCCACAAGGCACAAACCTGATTTTTAAACAAATATTCAGGATTTAAGCTTTGGATACAATTATTAGTCTTAATCTTTATTTTTGATCTTCCTCTTGAGTCAGAAGAATTTGGTTCAGTTTTATATTGTTATATTTCATTTGTCAGATTTGTGCTGCTGCAGAAATGGCCAACACGTAATAGACAGTGGATCAGTTTTGAGTTTTGTTCCATTCATCCATACCATGTTATTAGTGTGCTGTAAAGTAAAGTAAAGTACAATAAATATATACACTGTAGATGAAAAACAAGTGTATCTTACTAGAGCTGGCGTCCGCTTATCGCTCTGATGTAGTCTGGTTGATAGTTTACAGCACATTTTTGTTTATTTCATAATTTTCTGTTTCTCTCTTTTCTGACACATATCTTCTCCTGAAAACGTAGTTGTCATCTCCGCGCCCACAGCCAGCACCACTAACACAGTGACCCTCGAGGGGGCAGCCAGCTCTATCTAAGAATACATTAAGCGCTTGTGACAGGCACCTATCAAAGCAAATAGTCGCACAAAGGCCACAGAGCAAAGGGGGAGGTGTGTGGAGAGGAAGAAGGAGCAAGTCTACACAGATATGAAAGTAGGCATTCTGCAAAAATGGAAGGAAGAAGAATGATATGCTAAATCTCAGTGTGCTGAAAGAGAGTATAGGTGTGAAAACAGCTGCAAAAGATGGAAATGATATAGGACTATCAACTTTTTGCCACCTGAAGCTAAAATGATGCTATATGAGGACATCTTGATATAGTAAACTGTCGTAGGTACAAGTTTGATACAGTATAGGTGGACGAATGCCATTCCTTATTTTGAAAGCTTGGAACCTCTGTAAATCAGTCTGGGTGGTGAGAGGGAGAGTCCCTTTCTATTTATTTCCAAACTGGTTGTGCCAAAGAATCCGTCAACCCTCTGAACTCGCAGAATGAGCCACCAATGACTGGGGCTGCTGCTCTGGTTAGACAATGGTCTTCACATTTATCTCAAAATGGTTTACTACATTTTGATGTGATTATGGCTCTGTTTGAATCCCATAAACGATTATTCGGTTACTAAAATGGCTAACTATTTCAATAATCGATTCGTTTTTCAGCCCTAGTGTGGAGCAGCATTTTAGTTTGCCAAATTTTAAGCACTTTGAGGAGTTGCGTTGGTGTCTCTGGAGAAGAAGCCATCCATTTGCAACAGCTTATATTTCCGCGAAGGCACTTTAATCAGTCTGTCCTTTCCATTGCATTGACAAAGATACCATATTACTTTTGCCTGTTTGATATATCCATTATACAGACAAGCTTATATTACCATCTCCATGTAGTGACCGGAGATCCGCGAAGAAACCGGATCAATCGCGATTATTTGGATTGATTTCACGCACCTCCTTGAACCCCTTCGTCATGCCCGCTGTGAACTTATGATTATGATGATTATAGCATTGTCGTTGGGATGTCTCTGTCACTATGGCAACACGTTGACAATCCTGGAGCGGCAGTTTCTGGCCCAGCTGCGAAACGGCGCCGACTGTCAGCTGAACTGTCACATTATAATCATTAGGTGGACAGCTCCGGATCCAATGTGATTTCCTCTGCCTGCCTGGAGTGCGAGGGTCCCACATAGAAACAGTGGCTCAGTGGGTAGCCCCTACTGAAGTATAATCCTCCAGCTTGGTACTTTTACCAACATCGGCTTGTCTTGAAAGGATGGGTCAAATGCAGGGGACCATGATACTTATGACATTTATGTTGTTTTTAACGTTATATTAGTTAAAAGAAAGAGAATCCATCCATGAACCGCAATGGAGGACTTAGATTTAATTTAGCGTCCTTAGACAGAAACCATCCCTATGTCATAATGAGACGGGGCCAGTGACCAGAGTAGGACCATAGACAAGTTTGAACAGCCTGAGAACAAAGCCCAGGGTAAGTCAATAGGAAGGTAAAGAGCTGTAGTTAGCTGTAAATAGGCCAATATGTTTTCTTTTTCCAACCTTTAGAACCAAGAGACTTAGAGGTGAACTCCTCCTACTGGTTTCTTCGTAAAAGTTCCGCTCAGTGCTGACGAAGTTCTTGGGATAAAGAATGAAACGCCCTACACTTCAACTACAGAGTACAGAAGACTGAAGGACTGATGGTGGTAGTGAAGTGTCCGAGGCTGCAACATGGATTTGCCAGTCAGCAGGGGAATCTTGCGCCCCCTACTGACTGACGCCGTCCCAGGTGTGAGAAAGGGAGTACGCTCCATCGTCCCGGTTCATTGATGTTGGTGCATGTTTCCTGATCTCTCTGATCCAGCCTTGGCACTTACTTTGGGCACGGATGACCCTGGCATTGTCCCAGTCCATAATGTGTTTCTCCCTCTTGCAGTGATCGGATTTGGCTGATTAAGGTTTTCCTGTAGTGCTTGTTCTTTTCTTGCTCTTATTTGTCTGTTGTCTCCGTTTCACACGCCCTCCATTCATCTAGTCTTACTTTATTGCAAATTTTCTCCACAATAACTGGGCCTATCCAAATGAAATAAAGTTCACAAAGTTCAATGTCTTCTCTGCCAGCACATATGAATTATTTTCTCATAATGATGTCCAAAAGTGGTGACAATATTCAAAAACATGTGGTTGATGCTGGCCAGTGGAAAGGACACATAGGAAATTCCTTTCAACTGTTTATCTCTACAGTTACATTGGCATCTGTCCTCCAGCTGTAATAGAATTCTGTAACGTGAATGCAACCTACTACTACTACTACTACTACTACTACTACTACTAATAAAGTTACAGTATTTGCTTTGGCGCACTGGTTAAGAAAGTCTGACATATATATAATCAAATTTGTCTGATATTGCTTGTCAGTTTTTGCCATACGTTACAAACACATGTCTGATTTGAATGCATTAAGCGTCTCCTGAAATCTATTAACCGAAATCCACGCAGCTGACTAAATGCCTGTGAAATCACATTAGTCAAACTCAATATCCCTCATAAAATAATGATATCTTTTAATTTCCCCAGTCCGTATTGAACCTGGCGTTGTGTGCTAATAATCATGTTATGGTGGCTTGTCGTCCCTGGGGTCATCTGGATCCAGGTAATGGTTTGTCAATATTGTCTCTGGGTTTGTTGCTTCTAAACAGCCAATCAGTGTCGGAGCAGAGCAGAGGAGCACACAATGTGATTGCTGTGTGTCTTGTAAATATCTCAGGCAGCAGATCAATATGGAGCCTATCAGAACCTGATGCTAGTGGCCCACTTGTCACTCAGGTGCTATTGGATTTATTTGTTTGTGTTTTCTGGGAAACGGCCATTCTGCTGAAGTGTCGGAGGACATAGATGCACGTACACTCACAGCAGGCTTTCAAAGCAAGTGAAATGCCACACGTCTTCACCAGCGTCTGGCAACGGGTCTGTCTTTGAAAAGATCTCATGGAGGTGCTGAAATGCAAAATACATGAAGTCAGCGACAAATAATCCAATGTGCAGAGGGAAATCGGATCCATCTTTGCTGTTAATTGCATAACATTGCCAAAGGAAGAATCACAAAGAGATAAGATAGTTCTTTATTGATCTCACAATGGAGAAATGTACTTACAACAACTCATAAGATAGGATCACACAGGGGGGGTGCAAAAAGTCAGGAAGTGTGCCATCAAAGAAGAAAGTACTGTATTTTCCGGACTATAAGTCGCACTTTTTCTCATAGTTTGGCTGGTCCTGCGACTTATACTCAGGTGCGATTTATATATGAATTAATATGTTATGTTAACATACCAGACACTATTCAGTTGGTTGTTTATGCTTTGTGTAGCTGAATAACCATCCATGTTGCGTTAGCATACCGCGCACCTATTTAGCCTGTTGTTCTCTATTCTATTGTTATTATGACTTGTCTTTCAAGATGAAATGTCTGTTCTTGGTCTCAGATTTTGTAAAATATATTTCCCCCCCAAAAATGACTTATAGTCCAGTACGACTTATATGTTTTTTTCTTCTTCATTAAGCATTTTTTGGCTGGTGGGACTTATACTCCGGTGCGACTTATAGTCCGGAAAATACGGAAAGTTTGCAAACAGGTAATAATAATAATACTAGAGTAAAATTAAAATAAAATAAATGTCTCTTAGCATCTACCAATAAAAAAAAACTATAAAAACTAGACTACACTGGATAAAAAATAAGATAAACTCTAGAGGAATAATATCCAAAAAAAAGATAGATTATATATATATATATATATATATATATATATATATATATATATATATATATATATATATATATATATAACAGGATGTGCTAAAAGAACCGTGTGCAGCGCTGCATTTGTTATGTCATAATAAAATACCAATACAAACAGCTATTCATTTTTTTTATTCATTTTTAACATAGGCTGAATGTTCAATAGGTTTTTAACTAAAAAAAATGAGTAAATACAGAAATATACTTAAGATACTACAATGCATTGTTTATTTTTTGTTTGGCTAGTACTTTTTGTAAGATTTACTTAACTACGATCATCGTGATTAATCATAAAATCACAATATTTTTTCTAATCGTGACTTAAAATGTTGAATGTTGAATTGTGGCATCCCTAGTGGTAACTTATGGACATCAAACACACCATAATAAATCCAAGTTTATCCAAAACTTTATAAACTAAAAAGTTATAAAAAGCATTTTGCTGTATTTTCAAGTATTTCTTGTAAAATATATCCAATTATCCATGCTATGATAAGTAGTTGACACATAGCTGATACAGTAAGCCTCCGTCGTGCTTTTAAACTCTTATATATACATTTTTTTCGAAAAGTTTATTGAGATTTTCAATGGGATTTTTACTTCTTAAGTAAAGGCAGGACTGTTTAGACGTCTTTTTGAGGACTTTCCTGTGTATAAATTATCTTTTTGATAGAATCTGAAACACCAAAACAATGCAAGTTGGTGTCACCATGAAGAGAGAAAAAAATAGCAACTTCTAGGTAGATAATTGTAAAGTTGGCTCTTTGAACTGTGAATTCACTGCTTCTAGACAATCATTAGTTCAAGTCGGGACACTACAAGCTGTATCTTCACCAACGCAAGACTCCATGCACTGTGTTTACATGTTCTAGTGAAGCTTTGTTACGGTTTAGATCATGTCAATGGCAGAGATTTAGCAGAGGCCCAGTTCAGACAAATGCTGTTACTTCTGCCAAACGGCTTTACCCTGTCGCCAAGGAAACCCGTCTGGGCTCATTTTCTCGCACGGAGGATGAAACGAAGTATGTCTTCTGATGTGGGCATTGAAGCATAGGTGAGTGTGGCGGTGTCCAAAAGTGATGCACGCATTTCCAAAGCCATGTAACTATCAAGTTAAAGTGTCTGCCTGTACTAGCCCTTGGAAATATCTCACATTGACCAGACATTTAGGTCATCTGCTGCCCCAAGGAGCCGCAGTGGAAAAACAAGTGATCTGAACACATTAGTGCAACAGAAAGGTGATTTGAATGCACAGTGGAGGCAGAAAGACTGTGTGCTTAAAGGTGCATGAAATTCATAAATAACGATTGTTAGCTATTCAAACAGAAAAATGGTGTCTGTTGATTGTTTGGCCACAACAGATTGCCCTTTTCCCCATCGCCTTCCATCCAAATTAGGACAAAAGTTTTTAATCCATTTTTGAGTTTGGTAGGTTAAATCCTCCAGCCAGGTGATTCTGAACATGAGCCTGGCTCCACATCTGGAGGTAGGTCCCTGGGCGCGGCACTGGGGCTGCCCACTGACGTGTTGTCCCAATGGCATCAACGGATAGGTCAAATGTAGAGACAATTACAAGGGCTGAAACAACTAATTGATTAATCGTCACTATTTTAGTAATCGATTAATCGTTTCTGGAATATACAGACTCAGACAAAGTAAGAATTACATTTAAAAAAAACTCTGTTGTTTCTAAGGGTATTTGTTATAGAAGTTTTTTGTGTGAATATTTTAGCTCTGATTGTTCCAAATATGAGATAAATCTGGGACCATAATCTAATCAGAGCAGAAAGAGGACTCTCTCGCTTTCACAATCCCAGACTGAATTTAAGAGGTTCTTAGTTTTCAAATGAGGAATGTCCTCAAGACTCATGTCCTCAAACGGCCTCTCTTTAGCTTCATGTAAATTACACTTTCCATGCACTTTTTGCCACCAACCGATTAATTTATTACTCATAAAAAATAATCGTCCGATTAATCGATTACCTACATAATCGTTAGTGACAGCCCTACAAATGACCCTCTACAAGGGATCAATGAAGTTCACCTTCCCTTACCTACAATGCCATTCATCTTATTCTTTGCTTCATGTTAGTTGTCGTAAATCTATCCATAAAAGCAAGTTAGCGACTTTGGTTTCACTTACACTTTTGTCACCATTGAGCAATGAGCTCGAGAGGATGAAATGCTATCTGCAGTCTTTTGTTCCCCAGAAGAAGCTCATAGCTTCTGTTTTAGTTTCTGCTCTGTCATCAGCAAAGACTCATTATGTTTCTGTTCCTAGAGAAAATGAACAATATTGCTTAATTAGCCAAATTGTGGATCACAAGACCTCAGTGCAGAGATGGCTCTGGGCATAAACAGCAGAGACAGATACTCTTTGTTTCCAGAGACAGGCTGACCTTTGAGAGGAGCGCAGGTAATGGCATCAGTTCAACACAAGACTTGTGAGGCTCAGTGCCCCCATTGTTTTGGACTAACCAGTGCTTTGAACATTCATTAATGGTAGCAGGCCTGCAGATACTATCAGAGCCATGAACACAATAACTCTGTATCAGACTACTGTAAACTGAATAACCTGTTCCATTTGCGCTGCTCTATTTGCACTATGTTTCATGTTGCACGAGGACACCAAAGAAAATGGTCTGTGAAACCTGCATTGACAACGGCAGTAAACTCTATTCTGATTCTCAAGACAGAGAGATCATCTTGGCAGGTCCGCACTGGTTGTTGTCAGTGGTCTCCTTGTACACCGTCATTTCCATTAAATATAGTGATACATTAAGTTTTAAGTAAACATGAAAATGTTTTTAACCATCATCAATCTTTTGCAAAATATACTTGAAGGTGCTGTTTTTTTTTTACAAGTTGCTACAAGTGTAGTGAAAATGTTGCTGTGTGTATCCTGCTGCTCCAAGGCTTTGCTCTAATGCTTTTACTAATACAAGGCAAGCTGCAGGATTCCCCCTCAGTCAGACATAACCCTGAATAATGCTACAAAAACTGTTTAAAATTATATAAATGTTTCCGACATCTGAAGGGCTTAGGTGGATTTGGCAGGAGAGGGTAAGGAGGCTGAGACACGGTTAGGGGGGAATTTAGAGCGGAGGCTATGAAAACATTTGCACAGATGTGAGTGCCTGCTGTGAGCCCGACTCTACACACACAAGCGCGAAGACGACACAAACTGCATCTAAATGTCATATTTATGCCAACAAGAAAAATGTGGCTCTTAAAGCAGCTACAATTTCTAAAAGCAGCTACAATTTAGTTTTTTACTAAACATAGCAACCCCATATTAACAGCATGTACATTTATCTCAGTCACATGTATTTGTCTGTATATTTGACCCTTTTAAACCTGACACAAACCAGTTCCACTTGGCCATATGCTGCACTCCACTCTTACTGCATGTTTGTGTTCATGGTTAAGTGCATTTATGCTATGTCTTATTGGATTAAACTTATGGCTGCCCCAGGACACGGTAAGGAGCGCCAGTGTCTGTGTGTGCCTGCCGAAGTCGCGGTCTGATCTGTTTGCTCCTCTTTCCAGGGCTTCCTCCTCCGTTCACATGATCAGCAGGTCAGGAGGCACTGAGCAGTTTGGGAAGATCGTGTTTTTTTACACTCCTTTTTGCGACAGATCAAGGTCAAAGTTGTGGATCTCCTACATTTTAGATGCAGTGTGACGCGCGGTCAAACCTTTACAGTTCCACAGCTTTAGTTGGTTGCACATGTTGTTCTGGTCTTGTTCTGGTTTTTTATTTTTTTGCGATGAAGAGAGAGGGGTGAGATGTGGGCTTTTATTATTATTTTTGTTCATACAGTATTTCTGTTTCTTTTTACATGATCCAATAATATAGAATGCTGTACGTTTTATTGTTTTTCAGGTTTAAGCAAAGTTTAAAAACTAGATGCAGGAGACCATTTGGGCGCATGTTGATCTGTATGTATGTAACTTTTTATGTAACTTTTTATGTCAAAACTTCATATTAGTGCGTATTTAGCCTTTGACCCAGTGGCTGTCTGGGTGCCTTTGCTTTCCATCACAGCTGGTAGGTACAAAACTCTTAAAACAATTAATCCAGGAGCGTCATAGAGGAAGTTATTTTCACATAAAAGGTTACATACAGTAATACACCATTAAGATCAACATACACCCTCCTTAATGTTCCTTAATCTCTTTCTGTTTTATCTGTATCCATGGATCATATCAACTTTGAACCGATTGAAGTAACTTATTCCCTAAGAATGGCACTGATATCAAAGGCAAAGCTAATACAAACTTTGACCCGGCTTATTGCGCCATGACGTTGAACTGCGCTACAGAAGCAATAAAAAGTGTTTCGTTTGACTTATGTCCTCACTTTCTCCCTGTGTGCAGGGTTAAGTGCGGCAAAGCTGTTGAAAGCCAGCGGACTGAGCCCTGTGGTGCTGGAGGCCCGGGACCGCGTAGGGGGGCGGACCTTCACAGTGCAGGTGTGAAGACTTCAAAGAAAAAGTCTCATTAAATACAAAAAAACGAATTGATTAAAAGCAGATGTAATAGTTACGTTTGTGAACTTTTTGTTTTTGTTTTGCAGAATCAACAGGCGAAGTGGGTTGATTTGGGCGGAGCTTACGTCGGTCCAACTCAGAACCGGATCCTGCGATTGGCCAAAGAGTACGACGTCAAAACCTACAAAGTGAACGAGAGGGAAAACCTGCTGCATTATGTCAATGTAAGTAGTCAATTTAGATTAGTGTATGACTCCTGTGGCTACAGCATAGGTGTGAATATTATTAATTTAATAGAGTTTGGAATTGTGTCGTAAAAACAAGCAAAGTATGTAGTAAAGAAAAGCAAGGGAGATTTTAAAATGCAAAATATAAAAGTGAGCTGCCCTTGTAAGTGAGGAGGAGATTTTAAAATTTAATTCCAAACTCGACAGGAAGCCAGTGAAGAGACGTCAGCACTGGAGTTATGTGCTCTCGTATTTTAGTCTCTGTTAATATTCTTGCAGCCGTGTTTTGAACTAGTTGAAGGCTTCTGAGGGACGTTTTTGGACATGCTGCCAACAGGGAATTACAATAGTCTAACCTAGATGATATAAACACATGAATAAGTAGGCCAAGATTCTTCAGTCTTCATCTGTACTCTGTAGTTGAAGTGTAGGATGTTTTGATCTTAAGTCAAAATAGAGCTAAATATTTAAAAATCTATAAAACTAAATATCAAAATTGGCAGTGCAGAGAAAAAATATATTATAGATGTTTAGTGGAGGTGGTTGTGGTTGGCAAAGTCATGTTGATTGCAGGTATTTGTAAGCAGAGAGGTTATTGCACATAATATAATATATTATTGTACAGTCTGATAGTGGTGGGGATGAAGGACCTGCGGGCGCGCTCCTTCTGATGCTGAAATGAATGGAGGCATTGGACACTAGTGCATGGTGTATCCACATTAACTGATAACATAAAGTACACAGCCAAAAGTGATCTAAAAATTTGTAAAATGTTCTTGAAATAAGTATATTTGCCCTTGATTTCAGAAGATGAGCAAAATGATCTGCCAAGTCATTTGGCACTTAAAATAAGAAAATAATGTATATTGCACTTAAAATAAATGTTGTTTCTAGTTCTATTGGCAGATTTACTCCAATTAAGGTAAAAAATAAAAAACTTGATCTTTTTGCAGTGTAATATGGTTTATGGCTTACAAACTATGGTGCTATGTTTCACTAAAGCAGAGAAACTCCCCAAAACAAAACCAGTGCTACGTGAAACCATCAACGTCTCTCTGTCATTAGCGACTGGCGATACTAATCTTTGCCCGGGGCTTTTCTGTAATTTGGTTTTGTGTTTACTTGAGAGCAGAGCCAGGACAGTTTGTGGACGAGGAAGACAGACCTTCTCACTATATCTTGTTAGTGAAGATGTATCCTCAGCAGCCGTTTGCATTTGTGGCAGACGGTGTGGTTCCTAATGTTAGTCTTCGGTTGGACATTTCTTAGTAAATTTCTCAGTACATGTGCACACTCTCAGGGGATTATGGAGAGCGTTGTGTCAAAATATTTGGGGTAAAAAAATAGGGAGATTTAAATGAATAGGCCACTTTTTTTCATCCTGAGCTGTGTACATCAGCTCAGACGAGTTGATGTGTACCTGTCTGGACTTTGAGCGTGACCTCTGTAACGTAAGACGCCAAAGATGTTGTTAGCATTTAGCCTCAGCTAACGTATTCCATTGGGGTTCTCGGAGGTCGAAGTTAGAAGCCACCAAGCTCCACAGTTATACACCGTAATACAGTTATGTGAGTAGTTACACAATCCAAGTATAGTTACACAAAATGAACATGTCAATTTTCTAAGCAGATAAAAACGGATGCTATATTTTAAGGCGGAATAACACCACTTCAGCCTCCGCGCAGTGATATGACGCTCTTAAAGGATTCCTTAGGAGGAAAAAGAAATGTTTGACTACACTTTTGCTCCATGTAATTATACTCATTATTTTCAGTTTATTTTGCCAAAAGTAACTAAAAGTAGTGTAACTCAGTAACATTTTTGTGACAGTAAAATATAATACAAACATATTATAGTTTTAAAACTGTAACTAGTAATATAGATTCTAGAATATATTATAACGTACATGAAGTAACTTGCCCAACACTGATCACAACAGGAGTCATCTCAAAGGGTGACACCAAAAGAAAAGGATCAAAATGTAATGTCTAAACACATGTAATATCAAACACGTAATGTAATATTTAAACAAAACAAGCCTAGGGTATCCCCCATCATTAGACCCTTCTCCACGTTTTTAAAAATTATTGGAAGATAAATAATGCACTGAGTAAAAGCAATATGAATTAGGAAACATGTCATTGCACTTACAATTAGAAAATAAATCTCAATTTGCTTTTAAAAAATGACTCAAATTATTATCAAGATATGCATTTTATTTGCTATGTAGCTAGTATTTAATATTAATAATAATAATAAATATTGGGGAAAAGTTCCCTGGGAAATACTTGCAACTCACAAAAAATGGTTCTGTGACCCTTCGTCTGTGATCTACACCAGTTGGGAATCACTGCTGTATATAATTGTGAACAGGAAAGAAGACACAATCATTGGTTGACTATACTGTGATGTAAAACCTCCATGATTTTCAACACAATGGTGTCTGTGGGCCGCTGATGTGACATACAGGCACATCAACATCACCATATCAGTATCATAAGAGCACCTGTGGCTGTCTCCTTGGCTACTATCTCTCTGTAAGATCCACACACAGAGCCACAGACGTTACATGCCACTCCGGCTTATTGGGACATTTCCATTGCAACGGCGTCCTCTACGGATTGGCCCAAAACAACAGTGGCCCGCAATGTCACGCCACAGTGTCATAGTTTTAGGGCGACTACAGAAAGGATTGGGATAGATAGTGTTGGGTTGAGGATGCACCTGGAGAATCTTGGTGAAATGGAAAACAAAATGCTAGAAAAAAACGTACTATTGCTTTTTTGTTTTTTTTCTCAAGTCTGTAAAAGGTGACAATTCATGTATTTTCATAAGCGTATGTGGAAGAGGAATTTGTGTTATTAACTTTGTTCATTATTAGGCTTACACTCAAGCGTTATCTCGTGAATGGACTTTTCATCCAATGTGATTTCTCATCCAACATGTGAACATAAAAATGTCACTGGATCGACAAGCTTTTTCCTACTCTCTACTTTATTATTATAAAATGATTGCTCCTGAGTTTAGTTTTTATTAATTTAGTTGTTGTTTTACCACTCGGCCTGGACACCCTTGAAAGTGAGTTCTTGATCACAACGGGTCCTTCCTGGTTCAATACGGTAAACGCTAAATAAAGAATAATGAATCTACTCTTGAGGAACGTATTACTCAGTCACTTCACTGTGTTTGGATTTTTAGGAAATTTAAAAATGTAAATTCTGAATAAAGTTACGCAAGTATGACCTAATATGTAACAAGAAGAGCCGCATCTATGGAAGATTTTTTTGTGTCGTCACATTGTGAATTTTAAATGTGAATTTTAAATGTCTTTGAATTTTTTTAACACTGAAAAACATCTTTGGATTTTTTTTGTCTCCAAACTTCAGTCACAAAATTTTCAGTTCAGTGTTTTACATTTGAAATGAAAATTTCACCTTTTAAATATTCACTTTATTATTTTTCAACACATCAAATATAACTGTCTAAATTCAGAGTATAAAATTCGAAGTAAAAAAACTTCAAATAGGAAAATTCACGCTCAATTCAAGCTCTTAAATTCAACAGAAGAAATTCAGAGTGTGGAATTCGCAGTGAAAAATTTCGCAGTAAAGTTCCTGAACATCAAGACCTGAGCAATCGATCCAGAGCGAGTCAAAACCAACCTCTGGTTCAACAGGAAACTGTACAAGGACCAATCAAAATGTTCAGATTTGACTCGTTTAAGCCTGAACTCTGTCTTTGTCATTTGTTAATCCCGCCCACAGAAGACATCGACCAATAGGAAACATCTTGTGTCTCTCCTTCTCTGTCTCCAGGATCGATTGCTCAGGTCTTGATGTCCAGGAACTTGACTGCGAATTTTTTCACTGCAAACTGCACACTCTGAATTTCTGCTGTTGAATTTAAGAGCATGATTTTTTTTGCCTTGAATTTTTTAAGGGCTACTGTGAATTTTACACTTTGAATTTAGTCAGTTGTATATATAAAAGGTGAAATGTTCATTTTGAATGTAAAA
>OMNZ01031809.1:0-10336 GCA_900303255.1 Lesueurigobius sanzi
TATTTCCCACGGATGTTTGGTGAGACTATGGGACACGGGCGAATATTATTTCAATATTAACATTTCTTTGAGTAAAACAGTTCCAAACTCTTCTCGGGTTGTGGGCCGAACAGGAAAGCACTATTGAGAAAACATTTTTCGATAAATTAACAATAATGAGCACTGTGATAATTCAGCTCATTTGATTCAAATTTTAAAATCGTTCTGATGTCAAAGCACTACAAGACTGTAGTATAATAAATAATCATTGAGGCTTACACTTGAGTCAGAAGGATCCAAAGATCCTTTAACTTTTTGGGTTTTAAGGAGTTAAAGCAAAACTCCTCACAGGAATGGGGTAGATACTTTTTTTTACCCTTCTCCCAGTGCCTCATTTCGTAAATCATGGATTAAATCATCTGTGTGTGTGTTTGACACCCCTTTTGATCGTTAATCACTTTCATGTGATCAGTGTATTCCTCACATTCCTGTGAAGAATTGGGAAGCTAGAAATGTGTGAGGAAGTTACTCACTCCCTCTTTCATTGTGTGTAGTAAAAACAATCAGGTATAGTGCCTTTAAATCAAGGGTCTCAAATATTTTTCATGCTATGAGCTACTTTTACATAACAAAAATGGCAACAAGCTACGTATACGTCGAATAAATGATTGTAACTATGCAACTTCAGTGCAAATGGCCTGTAAGCAAGAGGTTATTTCATCACTATTTAACAAAATAACTTCAGTTTCCCCTTTATTCTTATACTGTATACCTAGATGTTTGGAGAGTGTGTGGAAATCTTTTGGCGAGCTACCAGTTGCTCCTGAGCTACTTGTTGGAGACCCCCGCTTTAAATAAACATGTTGCTCCTGTATCTGTACTTTCTGTCAGAAAATGGAGTTCTTCTTCAAACCGATGGCTATTGTTATAACCAGACCAGAGCTATAGATTTCGTTTTGCACTGAGCTGATGATTGTGGACAATGTGTCAGACGAAGGATCCAAACACAGACTCTGCAGATTCATAAACAGGTGTCTGGTCTCTCCTGTAATAACAGTCGGTGCCAGCTGTGCCACATTAGCCACGAAACACATGAACTCGTTTCACCTTCCCTCCGAG
Organism: Lesueurigobius sanzi; assembly: GCA_900303255.1. NCBI lineage: Eukaryota > Metazoa > Chordata > Actinopteri > Gobiiformes > Gobiidae > Lesueurigobius > Lesueurigobius sanzi. Next base: position 1,099 of record OMNZ01031809.1, read on the forward strand.
CTGCTTCCCTTCCCATGAAAATATTCTCTCTTGTTTTAATTGAGTTTTTAGCTGTTGCTGAATCTGCTGAATTTTGTTTTCTTTTGCAGCTCATAAACTGTTACGAACATGGCCTCGGTGCACGCCCAAACGTGGGAAACAAGCAGTACATGTATTTCATAACTACATGTACAGCTAAACTACATGTACTGCTAAACTGAGTTTAAGTAGTTTGGGACATACAGGGTTTATGTAGGCAGCAGCAAGGAAAATGTAATGGTTTTTACTGCACAAATATTATATATATTAATGCAACATATTTCATTTCTTTAGATCTGCGTATTCCATCAAACAGAGGAATAAGGTGAAATATCAATACTCAAATGCAAATTGTACACAACAACAACAACTATTGAGTCTAAAATAATGCCAAAACTGCTGTTAAATGTGTTTTGGACAATTTCTTGTATTTTTGTCAAACTTTTGCTGTAAAAATAGTTAAGCAATGTCAATACTTTCCCAGAAATGTTGATTTTTAGGCCTTCATTTTGAAATAATTCATGACTTTTAGTGCCCCATGGAAATCCTATATAGACTTGGTCATTTTCATTGACAGTAACGCAACGTACAATGCCTGTTTTCAAGGCCTTTTAAAACAATAAAATCACCCCTAATGAACAGAAAGTATAATGCAAATGTGGCTTGTAAGAGCTTTTAAGAATGTTGTTTCCTCATGAAGAACATAGCTGTAGCTGGAGTGTTTCACTTCCACATGTTTGAAGAACCCCTCCTCGAGCCGCCACCTTATCGTGGTGGAAGGGTTTAAGCATCTGAATGAACCTAGGAGCTCTGTTGTCTGGGGCATTATGCCATGGCAAACAGGTCCTAGGTGACGGGCCAGACCAAGAGCGGTTCAGAAGCTCCTCAAGACCATCAAGGCCGGATACGTTGCCCAGAGGTGAAGGAGCGTCATGAGGCCGTGCAGGAGGAGCTATAAGGGACTGGTGCAATGTGATCCAGGCAGCCCCTGCGACCCGGCAACGGATAAGCGGAAGAAGGATGGGTTTTTGAATAATCTATGAATCTTTCCCCGGTGGCTGTTTTTAGCGGCTCCTCTGTGACGCTCCTCCTTTTTCCCTTAAGCTCCTCCTCCTCACCCTTAGCATCCAGGAAATACTTTCCTGACCTCTCGATCTCCAGCAAACCTTTATCCCGTCACCGCAAAGCAGCGGCAGCAAAAAACATCCAACAAAGCTTCACTACAGCAGCACGGTGCTGTAGTGCTGTATTTTTGTTGTCTTATTTTTATTTATGTGTTAAGGAGAGCAGGAGGAAGGGAGAGGGAGGGGCTTAAGGAGAGTTCGCTTGGAGAATCAGGAAGTGAAACTACTGCAGATGTTTTAGTTGTTTTTGTTATCAACATATAATTTTCCTATAGCAACAAAATGTATTTTGAAATGTTGTGCTTGATCATATTCTAGGTGCAGTGGTTCTCAACTGGTGGGTCGGGACCCAAAAGTGGGTCACGACTCGAGCTTGTTGATTTTAATATTTTTATGCTTTTAATGTTTTTTCAGAAATCATTCGCTCTACAATACAGTATTTTATGCACTTGGAACTATTGTCCACGTGTCTTGCTCATAGAAACTGTCCACATACTGTCTACCAATTCTTCAGTACAAAAGGGTTTAGACGCTTATAAGCTTTAGCCTCTGCCTACTCCTTTTGGGCGTCATATGCGTCTCATTTTCTTTTGCTTTGTTTACCATCTGCCAAACATTGTGAAACTCAGATGCTCAAATAAAACATTGAATTAAATGAACAAATTCATTTCTTATTTGGGTCAAGAGCATCTTAGGGTTAGGTGGGTACTTCACATTGTGCTGGTGAAGCCTCCTAAAATAAACACTGTTTCATAACGGCTATAATGCGACGCGCAGATGGGGTGACTTTTGCAGATGTGTTACGGGACAACTCCGAACATCACCTCTCTGGTATTTGAGGATTACATCAGGTCTCTCCTCAGTCCAGTCTACAGTCTAGTCCGGTGCCTGGTCTGGACTCAGGTTTTGGAGTCAGACTGGTGGAGACTGGGTGACGTCAGGAGGTCTGTTTTAGATATCACTGACGCAACAGATAATTAGAACAAAGCCACTTTCTTCCTTCTTGGCCACGAGACTGGGCTGTGTAAATATGGATGAAGTTGAAAGAAGTGAAACTATCTCTCTAAATTTGGGGATATAAAAATGGAAGATGTTTCTTATGTATCTCGTATCTCTGCTCGGCATCTTTGTTTTGTGTTGTCATCAGTGAGCCAAAGATGTATTTATTCCTCGGTAGACAACAAGGCTTTCTATTCTATTCTAGTCCACACTTTTGTCATTGTGTAGGTTGCGTTCACAGTATTCTAGAGAGCCAATAGTTGAAAATTGAGGTGGAGGGAACTTGAAAATTGTATGTTCTAGTCTTAGTTTGTTGCTAATTTCTCTGTAATTCCTGGACCAATCCACATGAGAAAAATACTGTTGTAAAGTTTAATGTCTCTCTGTGAGCACATATGAACTAAGGTCTAATTGTTTGCTTATATTATTAAATGCTAACATCTTTGGCGTTCTTACGTTACAGAGGGCACGCTCAAAGTCCAGACAGGTACGCATCAACTCGTCTAAGCTCATGTAAGAACATGACAATCAGAACACCACTCCCCCTCATTATCAGGGCATTTGAATGAATGAATGAATAATCTTTATTGTCATTGCAACAGGTACAACAGAAATGTTGTTGTCCATTTGATTTATTCCAAAAAATGTCAATAAATGTTAAAAGGCAATTAATTCTTTAAAATGACACACAACATGACACATTCATCAGTTACATTATGCCTACGGTCGGTCACATTTGACAGCATTCAGTGTGGCAACTGCACTTGGATAAAAACTGTTCTTAAATCTATTTGTCCTGGTCTTTGTTTGTTTGTTTGGTTTATTTGGTTGGGACAGTGTGTGCACATGAAGAATGCATGTGAACACGCCACTCCGGATTGTAGCCTTGGGCTAATTTCCATCCGTTGTCCCACATTCACACTCACAAACTCACTCTCATTCATCCTGGCCTATTGTACATGTTTTTAGTGGACCTGTGCCTACTCCTTGAAGGTAGTTATTGAAAGAGGGAGTGTCCTGGATGTGAGGTGTCCCTGATGATGGTTTGGGCCTTCTGTATAGCTCTGTCAGAGAGAGGAGAGGGCAGCCAGTGATCTTCTGAGCAGTGTTAATGATCTTCTGAAGCACTTTCCTCTGAGCCCCTGTGCAGCTGTTATACCACACACACATGTAGTATGTGAGGATGCTCTTGATCGAGTACCTATAGAAGGACACCAGCAGTCTCTGGCAGATGTTGTTTTTCCTTAGGATCCTCAGGAAATACAGTCCTATATGGGCGTGACAAGAGCATGAGACAGTACTCATTTACATTTACTCAAGTACATGTGAGTAACTTTTTGAAGTACAGTATTTAATATTTGTATGCTCCTATTTTTAAAATAATGTTATTCTTATTGTAAATAGTCTCCTGTATTTGTCTAAAGTCTGCTCCTCTGATTATGACATGTTTGAACCTGCCCAGAGCAGGTTGTGGAAGTGTAATTTACACTATCTCTGCCCTATATCACCTCTGATCACTTTCATTTACTCAAAAAAAATGTTAATTTTTTTTTTAATGAAATAATTTTTAGAAAAATATTACTCACACTGTGTAAGATTTTTGGTTCCTTTTTGACTGTGATAATATTCTAAAACTGCAGATTTTCTGGTCCTCCTGACTGTAGGATTTGTTCTTCCAGAAGAACTCTTTCAGCTAAGAACAAATTTTGTGAATGCCAAAAAATCCTTAAGTCAGCCTTAAGACCTTATTTGTGCGTAAATTTGTTTCATGAATGAGGCCCATAGAACTTTGTGACAGTTTTTGTTTCTCTATTGACCCAAGAATTACAAAGAAATTAGCAATAAATTTAGACTAGAAATCTGCATTTTGACAGTTACCATAGTTAGTGCCCTCCACCTCAATTTTAACCATAGGTTCTTTAGATTGTTGTGATGTCACCTGTACCCAACTGCTTACTACAGTAAGTGATGCTGCTGTCTGCTCCCTTTCTCTTGTTTTGATGCTGGTCGGCCGCTGAGTGGGTGGATTACCGAAACCTGCTGTGTCTGACCCTCTTCCTGTCTGTGTCTGCTTGTTCTCAGATGGACACCACCTCTGGGAGACGGAGGCCAAAGTCGAGAGGGACAGCTCCAAACCTGTAAGTCATTCATCGCCCATTATCATCAAACACACATCCTGGAAGAGGTTTCACACTGAGGATATTTAGAGCAGCTGGGATGAGTCCATTTGACCAGAACTCGCAAAGTTTCACATCTGCGGTCATGAAAAGGCCAGTGATGAAGACTTTAGGAATCTCCATGTATCATGATTTAGCTGGATTACTGTAAATGTAGAGCCTGCGTAGTACGGGATTGGCCTGATTAGCTGGAAGTAAAATCTAACATTTGGTTTTGATATAGAAAATGTTTTCTTAAATAGTCATTTGGACTGGGATGTTCAGAATTGACAACACTTTGTTCTTGGATGGGAAGCAAAGCGTCCTCAATTCAAAAGAGCCAATTTCAGAAAATTGACTTAATTAATGAATTAATATTGGGAGGCTTAGGAAGAGGAGTGGGCTGTTTCCCTATAATAGACTACTGTACAAGATGACACAGGCATAATGTTTACAGAACTAATCTAGCTTATTATAGGCAAATTTGTATCTAATTATTGCTCTGCTTTCAGTAGAAAGGTTTCATACAGATAGTCAAAAATAATGCCAAAACTGCCAGTCAAAATTTGTCTGTGTAGGTTCTCAGTCGTAAACCATAGACTGGTTTGTTAAAAAAGAGAATCCATCCATGAATCGCAATGGTGGACTTAGGTTTAAGTTAGATCCAGTCTATAGCAACATACTGAGACAGAAACCTGTTTACAACAACAACCTTAGACCGAAACCATCGCACTGTCATGCTAATGAGCCTGGACTACTGGGCGGAGCAGGGCCATAAGGAAGTGTCAACAACCTTAGAACTTAGCCCAGGGTGAGACAATACAGAGGCGATAACGAGCCCTATTAAGTATGAATAGGCTAAGATGTAGGCTAAGTACCAAGAGAGGAGGGACTTAGAGGTTAACTCCTCCTTCTGGTTCTGGACTAAGATCGAAACGTCCGGCACTTCAACTACAGAGTACAGATGAAGACGGGAGAATCTTGACCTGCTAGTCAACATTTGGCCATGTTAGAATTCTCTTCTGTCCTGACATAAACCAGTGGTTGTCAACTGGTGAGTCGGGACTCAAGTGTATCACAGATGCGTGTTTTCGCAGATAATGTTGTTGATTTTTAGGATCCCCTTTAGTCTTTACGTAAAGTAAAGTAGAGACTATTGTCCTCAAAAAAAAAAGTATTACCGTTTATACAGAGAACACATGGACAAAAACCCTGCAATTACATAAAAGATGTATTTATTTATTCCGCACTTATTATTATTATTATTATTATTTTTTTTTATTGTTTATTTGGTTGGGACATTGCATGTTAATGAACACACATGAGAACCATGCATGTAAACACACCACTCCGGATTGTAGCTAATTTGCCTCCGTTGTCCCACACTCATACACGCTGTCATTCATCTTGATCTATTGTACATGTTTTAAACTGGAGCACCCAGAGGAAACCTACACGGACACAAGGAGAACATGCAAACTCCACACAGAAAGGCCCCGTCCTGGCCCGGGATCGAACCCAGGACCTTCTAGCTGTGAAGCACAAATGCTAACCACTGTACTACCGTGCTGCCAATTATTATACAATTATTATTATTAACAATTACCATACAAATATAAGGGGGGAAAAAGAAACAGCATTACAACTGCATGTGCATGGGCGATGTAGAGGCCAAGTCGGCTTATAACAACAACACTCCCAAGAAAAGTCAGCAATTAAACAACAAAATAAATGTAAGCAAAGTCAAGTCAGTTATTTATCTGAAGAACAAAGATATAATACGCATACAATCATTTCAGTTATAATGAACTTTAGTGCAAATCAGCCAATAACTTTTTAAGTTTGTTTTTATACATGTATTTATTTGAGGTTGAATTCAGAAGAGATATATGTGTTCCATCATTTAGCTCCATGGTATCTAGTAGCCAATTGATCACGGGATGTTCTAGACAAAGTGAATTTGGCAGCCCGTCTAGTAGAATAATGGTGGAACTGATAATTACATGAAAAATATTGTTTTGTATAGTGTGGCACAAGGTTTGGACAGAGTAGCTATTTGCACAAATTTCTTTTGTTTATAAACAGATAAAGTAGTTACAGAAACAACACCTACGTCTGTTAAAGTGACTGCAGCCAAGTTATCATTATCATGAGTTCATCTTTTTAAGCTTATTTAGTGCCTACTTATTAATTAGTACAGTATTTTACATAAATATTTGACAAATTGTCATCCTTGGGTGTTGGTGGGTCCCACTGACCTAACCTATAAGCTCATTGGAATGTTGTGATGTCACGTTCATGCTTTTCCTACAGTTTCACAAATTCAGAAATACGTCTCTAACAAAAAACCCTGAAACGCTAAAGTTTAGCTCTTAAATCTCTCTTCTGTAAATGAGAAAGTGAATTCCTGTCCTGAGACCAGTGCCCGGGTCAGACCAGAGTTTAGCTAAATAAATTGTCCGTAACGCTCAGCGTGGCTCCTATTCATTTACACTGAGCCTGGACACAGTGTGGACTTTATTACAGCAGAGACTTGGTGGTCCCTTCCTCAGGCAGCTAACTGTGGACCGGCCAGGATCCTGCTTCTGGGACAGAGAAATGTTGTGTTTAAAACGTGTTGAAAAGGTTTGTAAGAGTTCAGCCTCTGATCTGCCGGAGGAGGCGCCTGGCGGAGAGTCCAACCGTTTCCTTTGAGATAGAGATTTCCCTCAGACAGACTGGAGGAGGAAATACTGGACATGAAGGCAGGGTTTGGAAGCAAAGAAAGGTTGAATTCAGTAAGATGGTATTTAAAATGTATTGATTTAGATCACATCTAATGATTACAGAAGCATATGCTGGAAAGGTTAGCTTAAAGAACAACTAAACACCAAACCAACTTTTTTTTTGCTGATAAACTGTCTAAATGGGTGTGTAATAGTATTATCTACATGTTCCAGTTAATATTTTGACATTTTAGTGCAAACTCGCTCAAAAGTGTCCTTTTATGCCTAAAACCAAGTGGCTAACGCCCTCTAGAGGTTGAACTCGTAATGTGTATCTATTCCATTTGAATTTTGCGGTTAGCTGATAAAGTGTAAGTTTAGATAAAGATAAGTGTAACTACCACGCCTCATCATCCTCTCTAACGCTGTGGTATCACTGTGGCTCCTCCCCCTCATCATCCTGTAACGCTGAGGTATCGCTGTGGCTCCTCCCCTCCTCCTCCGTAGCCAGTTGGAGTTGGATTAGCGAACACGCCTCTTTCACGGCAGATTAAAATTTTTTGGTGTGGGTGGAGTAAGGCTCTGGCATGCCCGTTTAGTCCCTCTTTAAGGGGAGACACTGCAGTTGGAAACACATACAGTAGATGTCCTCATCTTTACAATAAGGAACTAAATGTGAAAAAGAACTGTATGGGAAAGTGTAGCTTCAATGACCATTTTCTCAAAATGCATCTTGGTCATGTTTTGCGACAACATCTCCACTTTAGTAGCTCCAAACCTCCCTGTCTTGTACATTTAAAATATTTAATTCCCAGCCTGATTTATTGATTTATTGAGCAGGAGGAGGAGAGCGTGTGAGGGGACCATCACACGGCAGTCACGCTCATTTTGGAACTATTATAGAGCTAACTGTTTCCATCCTGTTGCTAGTTTTAGGCAACTTTCATTCACCTTTAGTCATATTTATTGTGTGCTTTCTGTTTGCGTTCGCTCTTCCCTAGAAAGACTCTGGGCGGGACTCGAGTTCTTTGCTCCAGACCACCTCCTATAGATGTAGCAGTACTTTTAACTGTGACTGATCTGCGCGAGTGAGTGGATTTGTGCTAACAGCAGCTGTAGATAACATTAGCAAGTTAAAGAATGTAGAAATCTTCACACAAAGTAAGAACTATCCACTTATATAAACAGTAGTTACTTTCAATTTCTCATGTTTGCTCAGGTGCTTTTGTCTGAACCACTTCTTCCATTATTATTGCATGTGACCAAGTTTAACCTGACCTCAGTCACCTGCGAGTGACTTCCAAATGGATACGCCAGGTTATTACTGACAAAGCTTCGCTCCAGAGCCACAGAAGTGCTCCTCCTCGCCCCATTCGTCAGCACAGTCTGTCCCTCGGCCCACATGAAGTACGGCTACTGTGTGACTCTGCTGCTTTTCGGGGAGGTCGTTGAGTTTTTAATTTCCACATTTGAAAATCCTTACAGCCGGAGGGATTTCACATTAGGGTCATGATCTCCGTAACAATGAGCCATTCGAGAAAATGAGAAAATCAACTTTGTGTTCAACTTTTCTTTATACTGCAGATGAATGAATAGGGAAAACTTTTAAATTGAGGGATATCAATATCAATGAGAAAAAAAATGTATTGGAAGTTTTCTACAATTTTATGTTTTCAATTAAAATGTAGGTATTTTCACTGGCAAGGACCGCGCCACAACCTGATGCGTTTGAGGAATTTGTGACGGCGCATGGGATTTCTAAGCTCAAGTCGCAGCACAACAGTCGGAGCAAAACAGCAAAGAATGAGAAATGGGAAGAGAAATGGGACAGTTCGAACAAACAGAATGACGGGCTTGGCTGGTTTACAGTTTAGTTCAGGGAGGCACACACGATTCATACCTTATTAGTGCGTAAAAATAACTTTTCTGGCATGTTTCATGGCCATTCAGCTATTAGTTTAGTTTGTCACATACACATAGATACATACAGTATAACATGCAGTGAAATGTATTAGCTATTTGCCCGATCTTTTATAGGTGAGCGTGGGTACGCGGGTGGCACGGGTGGCACCGTGGCTCATGACACGAATCCACAGACCGAACAAGAGGTGGCTTATAACCAAAAACATGCGCGCACTCGCGCCACCGTGGAGTGTAGTATATTTTTATTTTCCGTTACTCCTTGAAGAAGGACGTCGATTTCCGTTGAATTGAAGTTTTTTTTCCTTTTGGGATT
>OMNZ01031819.1:15308-27517 GCA_900303255.1 Lesueurigobius sanzi
GCTTTACTCTTTTTTACTCTCTTTACCTAAATCTCAAGTTTGAAGGCAGTACTTATTGTCAGATTTTGAGAAATTCTCTGTATTTTCTTCCTAAATTCCGATAATATTTTTCCCTACATTAATTGTCACTCAAAAATGTTGAATTGTGAAACCCATATACACAATCAACTTTTTTAGGATCTTTTAACCCTGTCAGATTGTTGTTCCCTCTTCAAAAACAACCTAGTACTGTAGAATATGAAACTATCCTCCACATTTTTCAACATTGAAAAATGTGGAGGATAGTTTCATATTGTTAAGCTCTGCGCTTAAAGTGCCTTCATCACGGGCCCATCGGTTTGATAGCATGCTGTTAGCTGAGAGTGAAAGCTTGATTTCACTGTTTTATAATGTGTCAATGTTACTGCTGCCAGTAGAGGGGGGTACTGGCCTGTTTGAAATCCAGCCCAATCTCTCACTCTTTCCATCTTTACTTGAACAATGTTTTTGGGATAAAACTAAATGTCAGTGCTGAGGCTCCCAAATGAGTGTTTTAAGGGGAGACACTACCGGTAAAACCAAAATGGATGCTTTTTTCCCTCAATTTGCTCTCTTACCATTTAAACTTTCATCTGGAAACCAATATATCACCTCGTCCTCACAATAAGGTGTTATTTGTTTCTCTATAGATCTATTTGGGAAACTGCAAATTCAAATCCTATTTTCTCAAAATGCATTTTTCTCACATTGTGGCGGCAACATCTCCACTTGAGTAGCACCTACAGACACCACATATTGTATTGTTGTACGATCATATTTGAACGTTTTTTTGGGGTGTTTTCTGAGGCATCTCCTGAAACTAAAGACAAAATTGTATTAATAGTGCTACACATTCTATTTGTACAATTACAATTTTGGCCATTTGTACACATAAAAACATTACATGACGCTAATATTATATCAGTAATCTACATCAAGCGTTTCAAATCTGTAACTCTAAATTATTATATATTTTTTTTTTCATAGTCAACGTTGTCTTGTTAGCATTATTCTTAGAAATTACAAACACTATCCTATTCATCCAATTAGCTTTGCCCTAAACTAGTTCTTAGCTGTTCTGCGGCTGGTCTGGAGGTACATATAAATAGCCTGGATTTTAATTGATGTAGTGCATGTGTTTGGGTGTAAGGCAGGAGCAGCGGGGGCATCTCTCGTGGCGGAGGTAAAAACAGCGGGGCGCAGCTCTAGTAATTACGAGTCCAATACTGTTGTGTCCAATAACAGGAGTAATGGTGAGTCAAGGAGAGAGAGAGAGAGAGATGGGGGGTAAAGATTACACGCACCGATGAACAGAGCATACATTTAGTCCCAGCATCATTTATGTTTTTAGACAGAGGACATACGGAGACGTGTGCAGAATCCCATGTTGTTTCATATGGCGTGCAGTCTATTGGGATAATGATTCAATTTATAGTCTTCCCTTTCTTGAATTTCAATGCTATGCTTTCAGGGCTCCCACTGTTTACTTGAAATTCTGTGGCCCCATGCATGAGCCTGATATACCGCAAATTCTCTCATATTGAATACATTCCATTAACCCTTCCACGTCTCATATCGCGGGGTCGCCATATGAGACCCGCGTCGCCGAAGACTTTAGCGAATAATCGGGAAGTGATGTGAGGTCGCGTCGAAGATCTGTGTCAAAAAGTGCTAGGTTAGCATTAGCTAAAACTGCTGATTCTGCACTTTACACAATCGCCCAGGGATTCAAAAGGGTACTAGGTAAAACCGGGGTTGTTTTTGTCTGAAAACTTGACTTCTTCATCCTGAAAATGTGGCACTGGTCAGCAGCCATCTTGTTTTCTGTTTATATAGAACATGGAGGACTAAAGTGTGGAGTAACATTTGTGCCAAAAATGAGCACAACTGGGGTAACATTTAGGACAAAGTTTTTGTTGTTGTTTTAATAAAAATAAAAATTTCTACAGTAACTACAGCCTTTATTTTCCATCTCCTGGGCCAGGTCTAACCCACAAAACATTGTCTAATGTTCACAGCCATAGACATTGCATATAGGGAAAGAGTGAGGTGAGAAATTCAATTTTCGCTTTCGCGTATTGTTTTGTTTTTCTATCATGATTACTTCATTGATATGACTCTAATACAGCATTCAGATGATACTAGTTCAATTTGTTATGAAAATAAAGAGTCCAAGCACTTGATGATGCACCATTATAGGAGGTGTTTCAGAAGCAACAAAACAAAATGAATATCAGGTGAAAATAATAATAAAAGGCGACACGGTGGCGCAGTGGTTAGCGCTCGTGCTTCACAGTAACAAGGTCACAAAAAATGACCTTGTTACTGAAAGACCTGCAAGGGTTAAAGAACGTTACTGTATTTGTGTCGTCCATCAATATTCATTCATGTGGTGTATCAGGTTTATGCATGGGGCCACATAATTATTTTCCAGGTCATTACCAGGATTTTCCAGGATTTTTTAAAGTAAAAAAATGGGTTGGGGTACTATTTTCACTGGTTAACAAGTGTTCTTCCCCAGGAAAACATTGAAATATCAGATAATTTTTCCTAGAGCAGATTTGTTTCAATCATGTGGGAAGCTCCTATATTGTATCTTTTTTTATATAGATATATGTTAAAATTACAAACTTCACCTATAGGCCTAAGTATATACAATAAATATACAGGCTAATGTACTGTATATATAATAAGTTAATAGAGGTAGACAGGCTGAGTTTCCTCCGCAGGGTGGCTGGGCGCAGCCTTAGAGATGGGGTGAGGAGCTCAGTCACCCGGGAGGAGCTCGGAACAGAGCCGCTACTCCTCCACGTCGAAAGGAGCCAGCTGAGGTGGCTCGGGCATCTGTTTCGGATGCCTCCTGGTCGCCTCCCTCGAGAGGTGTTCCAGGCACGTCCCACTGGGAGGAGGCCCCGGGGAAGACCCAGGACACGCTGGAAAGACGATGCCTTTAAGGTAGCCTGGGAATGCCTTGGGATCACCCAGGAAGAGCTGGAGGAGGTGTGCGGGGATCGGGAAGTCTGGGCATCTCTGTTCAGACTGTTGCCTCCGCGACCTGGCCCGGATAAAGCAGAAGAAAATGGATGGATGGATGGAGGTAGACAGGCACAAAATATATCTGAACAGAAAACCAAAGGGACTTGCAAAATATCTTTTTCCAGGGCATTTTCAAGGTTTTCCAGGTAGAGTGGGAATCCTGGTTTTGGCAGAAAATGTAAAAGTGCCAGGATGGTATAGGCTAAGTCCAGGCTAATGTACAAAGTATAGATATATATTTAGATTTCTCTGACGCAAATAATAAGATTTCCTGCACTGCCCCTAAACATAGAAATTGTAATGCTCATTATATTTATGTATTTTCTTTCATAATTCAAGTTTCTGTTTTGTTTTAACCACATTTAACTTGAACAAACAGTAGTTCACCTTACACTCAAATTGACACTCTATTTTCAGACCCATGGCATTGTTGTTTACACCACTGTAGTGCTTTGGCCAACCATGCAGCATACCAAAAATCCAATCATTGTTAGCTAATTTAATGGCTAATGTAGAGCAAATGGAGCTATTCTTGGAACCCATACCAAAATGACAATTGATTCCCGGTACTTCACACGTCCATAATGCTAAATCTATAAACGACTATATGATTTAAATTACAAAACGCTGACCTCAGTGCCACCCAAAAGCCAAATGCTCAATCTTTACTTATTGAAACGATCGCACTGTTCCTTGTCAGATTTAAAAGCAATTTGTTATGAGCTATGTCTATGCTGTTCAGAAAAGGAGGAGGTGATGAGGTCAAAGGTGAACTTGAGGCCCGCGGCGCGCAAACACAAAGTAGTGTTCTGATTGATCGCTGCCCTGCTCTTCAAATCTTCTTTATGGGTGTATAATGGAACTGTAATGATCTTAACACATCATAAGGCTTTTGAAAACATACTCTGATGCATCACTGCTGTGCGGCATCTGTCTCTCCACCTGTTATCTGCTCAAAGCTGAAGAAGGAAGAAGAATTGTAAATATATATTGAAATGCATCTTTTGTGCCACATTATTTGGTTTTGCACCTTTTTAGTTGTTCCTGTGACAGAGTAAATTACCTGGAAGTCTTCACATACAATATACATTCTTTATACAAAATCCCACAAATTAGTGAACAAACTATATCAACAAGAGAGGGAATTGAACCCCCGACCTACACCACAACCACCGACCATATTGATGAACATGTGTAAACATTTTTCGCTCTTGTGTCAGGAACCTTATGCTTTTGCTTTATTCTGGCTTTTTAAACTACTTCTTGGCATTTGAAATAATGTCTTTGTCAAGAAAATACATCTAGAACTTCAGATATTTTTAAATGTAGTTGTACAATATGGAAGCAGAGGACGCAATGCTGTGAAGGCAAGACTTTGAAAGAGGAAGTTTGGAAGAACGTTGAAGAGAATTGTCTGTATGAAGATGGCTTGAATGTAGCTGAACAGTCCAGCCTCTTTAATGGTACCAGAACTCAAAATCCCAATCAAAATCTCCCTAGACTTTAATGGCTGCAAATGAGCTACTGTATGTTGTAACCAGTGTTGCAGAGTAACGCATTACTAAGTAATCCACTACTGTAATTAGATTACTTTTTTTTTAGTAACAGAGTAATGTAATATGAATACAATTGCAAAACTGTTCATTAGATAGAGATTCCATTACTTTTTGTAATATTTTGAGTTGAAAACATTAATTTTAAGATTAAGTCAAATGCAGCTGCTGTACATTTGTTTTTATGAAATACTGTATACCGTTTTTGTAAACCCAAGATTCTTCAGTCTTCATCTGTTCATCTGTACTCTGTAGTTGAAGTGTAGGACGTTTTGTTCTTCATCCAAAGAACTTGGATGAATCGTGGGTCTTTTATGAAGAACCAGTCGGAGGAGTTAACCTCTAAGTTGGGCGACAGTGGCACAAGTAGTAGAGCAGGTCCTCTTGTAATCGGAGGGTTAGCGGTTCGATCCCCGCAGGTGTACACTGTCGCTGTGTCCTTGGGCAAGACACTTCACCCACCTTGCCTCCAGTGTCTGCGTACATTGGTGTATGAATGAGTGTGAATGGGTGAGTGGTTCCTTGATGTAAAGCGCTTTGAGTGCCTAAAGCAGGTAGAAAAGCGCTATATAAATGTGACCATTGATGTGACCATTGTCCTACACTTCAACAAACCTACAGAGTACAAATGAAGACTGAAGAATCTTTGCCTATATCCTGTATGACTGAGAACTTACACAGACGAATACAGTTTTTGATTTAATTTTGTGTAAAGCAGTAAACAATCAAGCAAGATGTACACCTTAATAAATTTAATTCTAAAGTACAGCAGCTGTTGCATGATCCTTCTTAAAACCAAAGTAACTAGTAATCAGATTACTTTTACAATAAAGTAATCAAAGATCAAAGAAGCAAGATTAGTAGTTGGATTACTTTTATGGAATAATCCCTAGAACACTGGTGGTAACACAAAATTATAAATTGAAGATTTAACCAAAAAGTTATTTTTAAGCATTTGGTATTGTCTTTCTTGTAAAATATCCACACTATGCTCTGTCCGACCCAGTCAGTTCTCACAAGCTAAGGCAGGGCCTGGTCAGCAGTTGGATGGGAGACTGCCAAGGAAATGCCAGGATGCCCGGGTGAATGTAGCGTGTGAGTGAGTGTTGGTGGTGGTCAGAGCAGAGTGGTCGCAGATCGGCCGCCTCACTTCCATCAGTCTACCCCAGGGCCGCTGTGGCTGCAATAGTAGCTTACCACCACTGAGTAAGGAGTGAATGAATAGCACATAGGAAAAGTGACAAGACTAATTCATTACTATTATTAGTTACTACATAGCTGATCAGTGCCATTGTGCTTTTAAACGCCTAATATTGGAATTTTTTTTGAGAATTTTGAGTGGGATTTTTACTTCTAGGACAGTTGAGCTTCATATACAGTATGCTTGAATGAAAAATAAAAACCACCATACCAACCCAAAAGGGGAAAAAAAGAACTAACTGGTACTAGTGTGCTAGCTCGTGAATATTTGTAATTTCACTATGGAATGTGATACATCCATGACGTTGCATCAAAAGTGCAATAGCAGCTAATAGCTTCACCTTGACAGTTCGTATAATGCAATTATCATGAGTGTGGGAAGTGCGCACCAACCGGATTACAGCAGCCTGCTCTGGTCATTTGTAACTTCCCTGCTCTTCAGGAAAATAAGATTGTGCTTAAAAGAATTGGATTGTTTTTTGCTTTGTGCCTCCTCAGATTGATTTCTCCAGCTCTTTACTGGCAGCTCGCACGCACTCGCTCTCCTTCTTGGACCTCCTGAAAGCCTGTAATGACGCGGCGGTGAATGGAGGTCCGGATGCCTCACAGCTACGAGGGGGGAAATTGCACCTAGAGTGATAATTCTCTCGTACAACAAACGCAGCATGAGCGGCGGATATACGGAAGCAGGGAAGGAGGAAGTAAAGCTGTAGTAAAAAAAAAAAAAAAAGAAAAGAAAAAGTAGACACTAGCTGCAATGTTATGGTCGCTCTGTCACAAAATCAACAAAAATGTGCAAGTCAGAACATGAACAAATAGTGATAATCAGACCTGTTGCTCTGATAGACACGGAAATGCAATATGTTTGAAAACCTTTCCAGACCTTCCTATCTTCTAGACTCTAAATCACTCAACAAAACAGTGGGTTGCATATTAATGATTTTTTTTTTCACCTCATTTCGATAGAGGGGAGCAACGAAAAGGTTAACGCCCCCTTTTCGGTGAAACCAGATTCATCTCCATTGAGATGAATGTGGAAACATCGACTGAGATCTTCATATTTACGTCTGAAAAAAACATTTTATGCATTTTATATATTTGTCTAATATAAAAGAGAAGCAAATGAAGAGATTTTTTACTGTTGAAGATTCACAGAGAGGACAGTTAATGTTTTACAGTGAGCTAAAGTTAGCAGGAAGTTAACATGTTCGGACTTCGATATAAAGTGTTCATAGTGACTTAATTTGATCAAATTCAAGATCAAATTCCCAAATAACTGTGAATAATTTTGCTGCTTTGTATATTCAATATTGACCTATGTACGGCTAAACAGTTTATATTGAAGTCCAAACATGCTAACTTCCTGCTAACTGTAGCCCACTATAAAACCTAGACTGTCCTCTCTGTGAATCTTCTACAGCAAAAATCTTTTCATTTGCTTCTCTTTTATATTAGACAAATATATACAATGCATAAAATGTTATTTTTCAGACGTTAATGTGAAGATCTCAGCCGATGTTTCCCCATTAAGCCCAATGGACGCAGCGTCTGGCAACACCGAAAAGGGGGCTTTAACGTTATCGTTTCTCCTCTATCAAATTTTGTGCGTCTGGGATTATTTTATTCATTGCCCTGACCTCTTGTGGCTGGAGTTTGAATTGTTCTTCCTCATTAAAATATCAATTAACTGCACAGGCTTGCATAGCCCACTCACAAGTTCCTTTAGACGGTGTAACATATTTAGTAGTTATTATTCTTTCACTGGTTTGCTCCCCTATTTTGCATAAGAAATAACCAGGCATGCTGTTCCCAAGGCTGGCTAAATCTGGCTTCTAGCATGAAAGCTACACTAAACCATTATGCAATTGCTATTATAATTGGTTGTGACCATCAATTGAAGAGAACAACACAAAGAGGAATGCGCCTCTATTTGTCACTTGCACCTCTAAAACCACATCTTAGCCATCTTCCTGACAATCCACAAAATCCAAAATAATCACACATGCAAGCACGCAAATTGTTCACTTGACATTAGCGTTGATTTACCGCCTCAGCCACCCCCAGTTAACATTCACAGCAGACACCCGTTTGTGTCAGCGAGCCTTCATAACACTTTTTCATAACACAGACAGGCACATGCTAGCACTGCTAATGGGCTATCGGCTAGCCATTAGAGGGGATTTTTGATTGCCATGTGCCTTTTGTGCAGGATGTTAGGTGGCGACCGGGGAGGGGGGAGGGGACTTAGTAAGGCTCTAAATGATGGCGAGGGCTTCGGGACAGTGAGATAAAGCCTGCGTGGAGAGGGGGGGGGGTCCAGTTTGCAGATAAGAAAAGCACACAATAGAAAGAGAAAGACAGAGAGAAGGGGGAGAGAGAGAGAGGGAACAGGAATTCCATAAAACTATATTTCTCTCCGGGGAAGAAGCGAGGGAGTGATGGAAGAGGAGGGGTGGCCCGCACCGACTTGATTAAATTGTCCGAGAGGGGAGGGGAGGGGAGGGAAAGGGGGGGGTGTGAAGGACGGAGAGTAATGGCACAGCTCAGGGAACACCTATAAAGAATAAGGGTGGTGCTAACAAAAGAGGAGAGAGAGCCCCAGAGGACAGAGCAGCCAATGAGAGCCAGGACAGGGGAAGAGGGAGAGTCGAGTGTGAGCGCTAGACAAATGGGATGGGAAACAAGTCAAGCTAAAATGACACAATATTTTACACTTTGTTTTTTTTTTATCAGACGAGTGTGGGTTTCATATCTGACAGTTTGGACTGCTCACTCCCTTCAGTGTTCCTCGCTGCAGGAAGTGTGTGATGCTGCTGTGAAGTGTCTTGTCAGCTGATTTTCACAGGTTTTGGCGGTGTTGTCGTACCAGTGGAGGTAGGACAACAGCGCCAAAGCAAAAAAGCCCCCTCATTCCGGTTAACTGTCCCGGGACCCTGTTTCTGAATTTCAATTGCCTCCTTTATCGAGCGTTGGGTGTTTATTGTCCTCTGTCCCGATAACCCGGGATGGGGGGAGGGGTTTTTGCTTTCGTACACCTGGGATGCTGTACTGGAAATGTAGGACTGCACATGGCGCATGCTAGGGAAAAGGTGCAATGTGCAAAAAATTAATAAAAAAAGAGAGAGCATGATCTGAAGAAGGCTTTGCCGAAACAATATCTTTTTCAATAAATATATACCTTTGGACATCAGCTACCTGAGTTTTTGATTTTTGAAGATTGTCCCCAATGTCTGCACCTCTGACAAATGTTTTTGGTGTGGGTTCCTTTATTTTTAAAAGGAATGTACAAGTTAACAAAAGGAGCAAAACTGTTCAAACCAAATGAAAACCAAGTACAATTAGCCAAACAAAACCAGTTCCTAACAAAGTCACAAGGACTTCAGGTGCAAAGTGGCATAAAACTTGAAAAACCAGTAGCCAGAAAAGACATGGAGGCAGGTTGTTTTAAGGGTGTGGCAGCTCAGGTGGGATTCAGAGTTCTGTTGTATTCTGTACAATGACAATAAAGATCAACAGTATCTATCTATCCAGGGTTGGCTAGACAATGGGGCACCGCACTGATCCCAGAAGGAGGTCCCCTAACCAATCAGGAGTCAGGCTCAGAGACGGTCCACCAATGAGGGCTTCCACAGCCATATGCACTGTACATACACACAATAGAGGGTTAGCACACAGAAGATGTTTCCACACAAACATATGGCTAAAATGGAGGAGATGGAGGTCTGGGGCCCTAACCACGCTGCCGTCCCCTCCACTGGACTGCAGAAAGTGAGCAGCCAAAACTATCAGGTGTGAAAAAAAAAACACTTGTTTGATTAAAAAAAGCAATTGGAAAACATTGACTCTAGAAGACCAAAGAATATTTTTGGTTCAAAGTTGAGCTAAACCTCTTCAGGATTCTTAGACAGGATTAAAAACACTGTATTTGAGATGTGTACGAAGCACTGATGCTAAAAACAAGGACATTGGAGTTGGTTGTTGTTGAAAGCATTACCCGGGTCGAAAGCAGGTCTTAACCAGGTCTGAACCAGGCCTAAGGCGGAAATAGGGAGAGGAGTGAAGGACAGAGACTAATGGGACAGCTGTGGGAACACTAATAAAAAATCACCTGCCAGATTACAGCAGCCAATTGCAATCCAAACAGGAAGCAACACATCATGTCCATGTGCTGTGTGTGTGGTCCAGGGCCTTGTAATGCAGCGATAAATCACGCTAAAGGCTGCACTGACCTTACCTATCCCACACAACACTGTCCCGGACCACTGTAGTTTATGGCACCCCCGTCCCGCTCGGATAAGCCCCATTTGTTTCCAGTGGAGGTGGGTAAAGTGGCGGAGCGCTGCCTGCCACACATCCATAATGGGCTAGGATAAAGAATCATCGAGTAGCAGAAGGTCAGGGTTAGCATGAATATGTAATTATTTATTTGACAAGGTGGACATATGTCAAACTAGCCATTTCTCTTCTGGATTGTCATTCTGGAGCAAAAAGTAGTGTTTTGCTTGTTTGTTTTTACTATAAAGGCTCATTATCTAAATACAAATGTTCTTCAAAAGATGCCTGAGATATAGTATATATATGATATAGTAAGTAGTACACATGAAAATTTTCATACAACAAACTGGGCGATATGGTAAAAATCATACATTATGATACATTACAATATATGTATCACGATATACCACAATAAAGTATGTTTTCAGTTATTCTCTGAAAAGTTTGACAAAAATATGTGTCACTGTTTACCCTCTGGGGCGAAATGCCTGGCTGTTCCATGTGTGGAATGCCTGGATTTTATTTAGCCTTATTTAGCCCTCTAAACCAGAGCGCAGCACCGGCTCAAAACTGCAGTGAGCTGTTTACGTGGTTCAGTGCGGTGTCAGACGAGAGGACATGTAGTAGTACAGTGGTCGGACTGTGGTTGTTCTGTGTTCGCCGAGATGAGGGACAGAAGAGAGGACAGAGGAGAGGACAGAAGAGAGGACAGAGGAGAGGACAGAGGAGAGGGCCCGTGGGAATCTCTCGGCGGTCAGTCGTTCCATGCCCGCCTCTAGAGCGGGCAGGGAACTGTCGGGAGCAGGCCGGCCTGTATTGTAAGGCCCTTGGAGTACTTTATAAAAATGTATTTGGCCCTTGATGTGAAAAAGTTTCCCACCCCTGTCTTAAGGGCCTATCTCACCGGCCTGGAGACTAGTTTGCAACCTCGCCAAGTCTCCGCAAAGTCTCCCGGTCTCTAGGGAGTTGCGGGAGACCAACTAGTCTCCTAAAAATATAAAACATGTTTGAATTTCCTGCAACACCCTGGAGACCTCCTGGAAACTAGGAGACTCAGCAGAGAAGTCTCGGAGACGTCTCATTTCAGTTGTTGAGACTTCACGGAGACTTAGTGGAGACTTATTTTGAACACGAGGTCTCTGAGAAAGTCTCTGAGACTTGAATTTTGAATTAGTCTCAATGGGAGGTGAGATTGACCCTTTAGTCTCTGAGTCGGAAGTCTCTGAGAAGTGTCCGGGAAGTCCCCGCCAGTGAGATACCGCCTTTAGTGACATGCATGTGAACATCTTCACTTCATATCTTGTAAAATTAAAATGTTATATTAAGACTGCTTACATTATTATAAATTATGTTGCGCTAATAGAACAAATAATCAAACAAAAAAGGCCAGTCTACAATGTAAATATGTCACAAACGTGTGTAGAATTGCCAGTACATGATGTTTTTAAATTCATACCAGATTCCCACTCACCTGTGAACTGTGAAATTAAGCTTGTTTTGAGTGTACGCCTTTTTAGCTGCGTTAACCCCGTCATGCCTACTCCACACGCTCTAACCGAGGCTCTAGGCCCCTGTGGTCCCTCCTGTGTGTTCAGGTGATGTCGTCATTGGTAACCTGGTCTGCCGGCTGGTTAAGGTTAAAAGGCGCTGCGGGCGAGAGACATGTGGCTTTATTCTAATGAGTTATTTCTGCATGGTGATTACAGAGACCTTTGCATTTCAATGAGGTTTTAAAGCGTGTGCTCCGTCGGCCTCCCCTCACCTCCCGTAGCTTAAGTCCATGAAGGTAAAACAAGAGAAGGATCAAATTGTAACAAGAGACGCCATGTTGGTTTAGCGGGGGAAATGATTTTTAATATCCCCCTGAAAACACTGGCTTTCCATGTTTCATCTCTTATGGACAAAATTAAACTGTTATTCAAAATTTTGTTGAACTAAACTAATACATAAATACAATTCTTAACCTTGACTTAAGTATTTTTGTCTGCCTTTGTTCATCAGGCAGGATACAGTACATACTTTGTTTCATTTGAAGCCAAAGGAATCACCATTTTACGATTATTATTGAAAGAAAATACTTAATAATTTCTCAAACTCTTACTAAAAGTACTGTCCTAACTTTCACAA
>OMNZ01031820.1:0-14780 GCA_900303255.1 Lesueurigobius sanzi
AGCGGCAGTACTTCAGCTCCTCCAGAGTCATCTTGGGGCACTTGGTTGCCTTTCTGACCAGTGCTCTCCTTGTTCCTGTCTGTTAGTTTAGGTAGACGGCCGTGTCTTGGTAAGTTTGCAGTGGTAATAATAATAATAATGCATCGGTTTTATATAGCGCTTTTCTGGACACTCAAAGACGCTTTACATGGCATTATTCTTTCACTCCAGACTTGGTGGTAGTAAGCTACTAATGTAGCCACAGCTGCCCAGGGGTAGACTGACAGAAGCGAGGCTGCCAATTTGCGCCATCGGCCCTTCCGACCACCACCACACATTCACTCTCTCACTACATTCACACAGGCTGTGGGTGAAGTGTCTTGCCCAAGGACACAACGACAGTGTGCACATGCGGCAGCCGGGATTCAAACCCCCGACCTCTCGATCATAGGACGAACCACTCTACCACCTGCGCCACCATCGCCCTAATGGTATGGTGGTGCCATACTCTTTCCATTTCCAAATGAGGGATTGAACAGTGCTCCGTGAGATGTTCAAATCTTGGGAAATCTTTGAATAACTTAACGCTGCTTTAAACATCACCACAACTTTATCCCTGACCTGGTGTGCTCCTTGGCCTTCGTGATGTTGTTTAGTGACCAATACACTCTGACCATAGCTCTGAGGCCCTCACAGAACAGCTGTAATTAAACTGAGAGTAGATCACACACAGGTGGCCTATATTTAATCATTAGGGTAAGGTGTGAACATTCAGAAGTCATTAGGAATATTTTAAAGGCAATTTAATGCACTCAGAAACTGTATGAATACTTGTGCACACCCCACTTTTCACTCTTCTATTTTTAAAATAATAACAAAATCATGTATCATTTTGCTTTCACTTCACAGTTGTCTGTACTTGTGTGTGAACTTTCAGTAAAAAATTCAAAATAAAATTTTTATGTTTATGGTTGTAAAACTGACAAAATGTGCAAAAGTTCAAGGTGTATTAGTACTTTCGAGAGGCACTGTAAATGCTCACATTTATATAGCGCTTTTCAGCCCGCTTTAGCCACTTAAAGCACTTTACATCAAGGAACCACTCACCCATTCACACTCACAAAGGAGGCAAGGTGGGTGAAGTGTCTTGCCCTCGGCCACTATGACAGTGCGCACCTGCGGGATTTACCCAGATAAAAAGTCTGATAACTAATACTTGCAAACATGACCTGGCAGCAGGTAAGTATATAAACCAACAGATACACAGGCACAGGGAGGTGAGGAGAGGAGTTTTACATGTCCTCTCCACGTAGCACTCCTTTCTTCTGTCAAAACAAACAATTATCTGTTTCTCTGGAAAATACCAAAAGACACTGCTCGACCTTCTGTTGTCTCCATGGATGAATAGAGAATAAAGCACTAGGTCCTCCTAAAATGCAAATCTCCAATCAATAAGCAAATAACTCCTCACTTATGAAAGAAGAGCTGCTCGAGTTTCTCACCTGTAATATTATCTAAGATCAGCCTGGGGGCCTTTGTGAAGTTGCATGATTTCCCCCTGTCCGCAAAAAAAAAGAAATCCTCAGGGGTTTTGCGGTTTCCCTTATACCATGAAAAAACATTGCACGAAGCTACCCTCTGGGGCCAACACTCTCCTGAAAACGACATTCTGAAATCTCACCACAACTTTGGTGGTTGAATTAAGGATCAATAAAATCAAATTAATGCATAAATCCTACTGTTTGTCATACGCAGAAGACACATTACACTACAGGGGATCAATAAGGCACACCATAAAATATACTACTGGAATTTGTGAACTCACGCAGGATATTACAACCTTTTCCCATTCTCCAAAGAGCAAGGACTGAGAGTAAATGTGAATAAATCTGGTCATTGTTCTCCTATACGGGGGTACAGTCTGTGCTCCTTTGGCGCGTTACATCTGCCCTTTCAATGGTCCGTAAAACTTGTAGTCCCTTTTTTTTTGCGATCCTCCGCACAAATCCTGTATTATTTAATCTGGTAATGAGTGTGAAATGACTTATGCAAATGTTAATACAGAATATGTTGATGTTGTGAAGCCTCTGGGATCCGCTTCATTTGATACAGCTCCGAGTTCACAGCTCTGATTTTCCACAAATAATCCTTTAAGATGCACCACAGTGTACAATGCAGTTACAAGGACTCCACTGAAGAGGATTAGTTTGAAAGGGGGAATGGAGAATTGTGTATGGCGTAAACAGCATTTTTGTCTTTCCAATGAGGCACAGAAAATGGCTAAGAAACAATGTGTGATAAAATTGTATTCAAAATTGATTCATTTATGCGTTTATGCCTACTTAATCTTATTTAGTCCTGTTGCAATGTGGAACAGTACAGCGCAATACTGATGAGCAAAATAATGATTGCATGGGGCATGTTTTGGGCCCTTTTAGTGTACAATGCCCACTAGGTTGTTAATTATGGTTACTGAGAAGGTACAATCCCACCACTGAATGTTGTAGATGGATGAGGAGTAGCCAAAACATGTGTAATGTATCAGAAGAAGCCTGCATTCTTCCTCCATACAACTTTAAACAAGACACTGGTGAATAGCTATAGGGGGGGGGTGTAATTGAGAGATATCAATTTGAAACTTCTGCTGTATTTTTATAGACAAAATATGAGGAAAAAATGTATTGCAACTTTATCAGTGATGGGATTTATGGCTCTTTACAGAGAACCGAGTCTCTGGGATTCATTCATTTCAAAGAGCCGTTCAAAAGACTGGCTCCTTTTTATTTTTTCTGACGCCAGCTAAAAACGTCATATGAGTCGGTATTAGGCTGACAGATATATCTCTTGTTAAAATTAACCAAAAGGGCTAAAACTGGACTGAACCAAGTCTAAACCAAGACTAAAACTGGGCTAAAAGTGGACTAAACCAAGTCTAAAACTGGGCTAAACTAGGACTGAACCAGGACTAAAACTGGACAAACCAAGCACATCAGGAATAGACCAGGTCCAGCTCTAAAACTAGTGATAAACTAGGACTAAACAGCGGCTAAAGCAGGGATAAAACTGGACTAGACCACAGCTTTTTTTGTGAATCAAATGTCGTGCCACAGTCAATGAAAAAGGGCTACATGTGACAAATACTTTTTAGTGCAAAAATCTTTCATTTCTTCTCAACTGTTGTGTTGATTCTTGAGTCCATTTAGGGTAAATCTACAGTGAACAATTGACAACTAAAAATATCTGGCTCTCATGATTCGGTCATGAATGCCACATCACTACTGGAAAGTTTGATAATTGTAGGAGCTATAAGTGTGGATGTTGTTACAAGAGTGTAGAAGAAGTTGACGAAACATTGAATCAGTGCAAAAATTAAACATCTTATTGAAGATTTGGCAGTTTAGAAAACTCAAGAAAACTCTGAAATGTCAGTCTGATACGTACTAGTCTGAGGCTTTTGTCTAAAATTTCACAAAACTGCTGCCAAAAGCCACAAAATGTTGCTTAAAATGTGTAGAGCGCTTGTTGTGGAGGAGACAGGCGAACATCTTTGCTGGACACTATTTCGGCCACGACAATTCGCAGAATGTCTTGATCTGCTCTTTCACTACACTGTCCGATCCAATAAAATCATGTGGGCCATGTAAATCTTAAATATAATCTACTCAAATGCAGACCTTCCAACATGCAAAGACCATTAGACCCAGCGTCCATCGCCATTGGTCACAAGCTTAACCAAACCAGGCCGTTACGATTTTCATCATGTTTGTCTTTTATGCAAATTACCCTAAAATGCTCCATTTAACAGATTTAAAGAGCGCCACAGACACTTGAACTCAGTGATGTTCTCTCAGCAGGAGCCGCACTGAAAGCAGGGAGCACTTCATCAGTTTTAGGAAAGAACAGAGAGACGTGTTTTAACATTTAAGAGTTCACTTGGCTCAACCGTGTTCTCTGACTCAGTGGTTAGTCACATGATTAGACAAAAATGCTAATACTGTACATTTGCTGTGAACTTTCAGGAAGGTTTGAAAAAGTTAGTGAGTAGTTAGATGTTTTTGCCCAGTTATAGAAAAGACTTCACCCACAATGGCTACTAAAGTGTGACTCTAGTTTGGACAGTAAGGACATCTCACAAAACTATAAACAACTATAAACTATTGTGGTCTCCAATGTGAAAGAAGATCAAATGAAAAGAGCTTATCCTGCTTTATTCATGCTTTTACATCTACTTGCATTAGTCTTGGTGTTATTTGTTGGATGACTTAAAATAACGTACTGTGTGATCCTATCTTAAGAGTTGTTGAAGTGAATTTCTCCATCGTGAGATCAATAAAGAACTATCTTATCTTAACACACACAGCTCTGTTTTACGATCTTGTGAAATGCAGCTGCACTTCATCATGTGCATCGGTGACTAGAGCAACGCTAAAGAATTATCTTTAGCATAGCGTGCTAATCAACACTGGGACGAGAGTTTAACCGGAGATAGGACCAGAACAAGTGATTACACTCTAACTCAGGCCTATTCAACTGGCGGCCCGGGTGCCAGATCCCACCCACCGAACAATGTGGCCTATTCGCCTTATTCTGCCCCGCCCACTTTTGTTGTAAAAGCATTTCCTGTTTTTATTAGCACTTCCTGTGAGCTGAAATTCCATTGTCGTCAATGTAAGAGAGTGAAGAAAATAAAAAGGGAATCAACAAAAAAAAGCTCAAAGTAAATAAGTTTGTGTGGCTCAGGTTTAGTTTCAGTGGAAGAATGACATGAAAAAAGTAACCTAAAATAATTTTTTGCGATATTATTTCTGACTTTTTGTTGTCTCTCTAATTGGCTAATTGTCTGTGAGGAACTCTAAAGGACCAGAGCTGATGGATATATTCACACAGAGGTTTGTTGTATATGTTACATGTTTCACCAAAAACAAAAATCAAAGCTCAAGTCAGACCTGCAGTTTGACCAGAAATACAAAATGGCGGCCCCATTGCAACTTCCTGAATAAGGTGGATAGCACACAGGCAATCTCCCACATTAATGAAATAACAATAGGCTAATAAGCTAATGCTATCGCTGACGTTCACAGCAGCTTACACTCACTGAGGAGGCTCACCTGCTAAAAATATAATAATCACAGAAAAATTATTCTTGTTACCTTTACAGTGCTTTCATTTAGCATTTAGAGTAGAGTCAGAATTCTAGAGTCGAGTTCAACAGTTGTGACTGCAGTGCTAAAGTAGCATATGTCCTTCTGTTTATACATATTAAGTACTCTTCTGATGTGTACTTAGAGTCAGGCCTTTAAAATAATAGGCTACAATATAGAACTTGAAATGCTTTTAGACACCAATGGGGCTGAAATAACCCGTTGCTGACATTGTGAGAGAAAGTAGCTTTCTGCAGATTTCAATACAGGCCTTAAAATGCTGGAATATAATTATACTTTTTATGTAAATGGTATATGAGCGATAGAGGGGAGCAACAAAAAGGTTTACGCCCCCTTTTCGATGTTACCAGAGGCTCCGTCCATTGAGATGAATGGGGAAACATTGACTGAGATCTTCACATTTACAATTTATGCATTTTGTACATTTGTCTAATATAAGAGGTAAGCAAATCAAAAGATTTTTTTGCTGTAGAAGATTCACAGAGCGGACAGTTGATGTTTTAATGTGGGCTAAAGTTAGCAGGAAGTTAGCATGTTCGGACTTCAGTATAAAGTGTTCATAGGTCAAAAATGAAGCAATATTGAAATATAAGAAGCTGCAAAATGACTCACAGTTATATGGCATTTGAATTTGATCTGGGATTTGATCCAATTTGATCAAATTAAACCACTATGAACGGCTAAACAGTTCATATTGAAGTGTGAACATGCTAACTTCCTGCTAACTTTAGCCCACTTTAAAACATCAACTATTTGCTCTGTGAATCTTTCCAGACGTAAATGGGAAGATCTCAGTCAATGTTTCCCCATTAATCTCAATGGACGCAGCCTCTGGTAACACTGAAAAGGGGGCGTTAACCTTTTCGTTGCTCCCCTCTATGATGGTATTGATTTTTTATTTTTCTTCATCTAGGCTGTAAAAGTATGAATATGCTCTATACAGTATGGCTAATGAGGCTATGGCTGCTTTTACAATACATCTAGCAGTTTAGCGAATGGCACATGGAAGCGCATGTCAATCTCTCAAAAATGTGTTTCTCTGGAAATCAAAGTAAAATTTGATTTGATCCAAAAGTGGCCACAGAAAAAAATTGTAAAAGTCTGCGAAACCGCATGGAAATCTCTGCGTTTACCGGTGTGCGGGCTGGTGTTTTCAGTAGAAAGAGAGAGACGTACTGTATAGGATGATGTGAAACATAAGTAAATGAAACAAATCAACACTTCTGGTAAGATAGTTAGCGGATTTGAAAGACTAAAACAATACAAAAAGGTTATTTAGGCCCTTTAAATTGCCAGTAAAAGGAAAGCTCTTGCTCCCAGACGCAGTTTACCTCCTCTCAGATTACCGTACGTGGACACACATTGAGGTTGAAAAGCCAGGGACAAACAAACACTACGAAACCCGATAGGACAGTCTCGATTAGCGGCTTAAGGCGTTGCTGTATCATAAATAATGTATCACAGTACAGACCTTACACCTCTTGTACACGTGTCTGCCGGCCTGTGGGGAAACGCCGCTCGTGTTCGGAGCTGATCTCCTCCGACAGACTTCCATTACGGAGAACATCTGCGCAATCCCACCATCTGCAGCCCCGACCTCGGACACTCGCTGGCAGCAGTTTGCTTCTCCTCAAACACAATGAGGCTGACGGCGCGGGGTTGAGGAGACGCCGTGACGAGTATTATCTAAAGTGGGGAAAGTTACTGTTTGCGTGTCTCCGCTCGGTGTAATCATATTCTTTACAGGAGCGCGTTTGATTAATGCAGTCTGCTCCGTGTTGCGTAGAGCCACTGGGCTGGTTGAGATCACAGATAGATTTCTAATGCTTCATAAATTACCAGCGGGCGAATGTCTCCAGTGGGTTCGTATCCAGCCATTGTTTGCCATCTGCAGTGATTAAACAGCATTATGTGTATGATAATGGAAGTCGAAAACAAATGACTGCTTTATTCAATGTTCAACCATACATCACAGAGTCGGATAAGGCCGATGCTCCGGGAAATAATATGAAAGCGGGGAAATGTTCAAGTCAGAGTTTTGGATCGTTTTAGCAAATGTGATATTAAAAGGAAGCCATAATTTGTTGTCTGAAAAAGCCTGGCTTCCAAAAAACAAAAGATCGAGTGGCGTGAAGAAATGAAAATGCGCTGATGAACCAGAGCCAAACCTACCCTTAATTTATCTTTGAAAGGAGACATTGGAGCGGGCCCATGCCAGGCTGCAAACAGGACAGAAAGGGCTTTTGGTACAACAACAGTATTTCTGGCATGTAAAACATAGAGAATGATTTGTGTAGGTTCTCAGTTGTACAGGAGTTGTCCATCGTAGGCAACAATTCTTCAGTCTTCATCTGTACTCTGTAGTTGAAATGTAGGACGTTTCGATGTTAGTCCAAAGATCGACTGAAGCCTGGAGCACGCTGTGAGCTTATTAAGAGAAGAACCAGCAGGAGGAGTTAACCTCTAAGTCCCTCCTCTCTTGGTGCTAAAAGGTATTTAGTGAGGCTTGTTAGTGTCCTATTGTCCTATATATTTGTTAAAAAGGAAAATCCAGCTATGAAATAATGCAATGGAGGACTCAGGTACAAATTGGACTCAATTTATGACAATTTACTGAGACACAAATCTATTTACAAAATCAACCTGAGAGCGAAACCTACTCTATGTCATGCAAATGATCCTGGACTCCTGGGAGTAGCAGGGCCATAGGGAATGTGTCAATGGCTTAGGAAGTAGCCCAGGGTGGACAATAGGACACTAACAAGCCTCAATAAGTACCTTTTAGCACCAAGAGAGGAGGGACTTAGAGGTTAACTCCTCCTGCTGGTTATTCTCTTAATAAGCCCACAGCGTGCTCCAGGCTTCAGTAGCTGATGACGATCTTTGGACGTCATACACTTCAACTACAGAGTACAGATGAAGACTGAAAATTTTTTGCCTACAATAGAGAAAGATGTACTTACACATAGAATTAGATATGATTAGATACACTTTTTTCATATGTAAAGCATTTGCATGAAGTTTTCTTAAGTTAACTTAGAGTTTAGAGTGTCTCGTCCCAGTATTAACTTTTAAGTGATGTCATTGCATATTAGGGATATCTTTTCTAGGGAAATCTATGCAAGATGCCTTTCTTACCACAACTGTCAATTGACTTAGGGCAAGCCATGATGTATTGTGTAAACAGTTTATCACTAGAAGACCAAATGAACTTATACTTGAACAAAATTGACAATATGTTTTAACAGGAAGCAACTAAAGTGTGCATGTTGTATCTTTGTGGCTATAATATAAATTATTATGAGTTATGGTCCATTCAAGATTATTTTTGACCATTGCTGCCTTGGGAAAATCAAGTTTTCTTTGCTTTTTGTAGAGCCTCACATACAAACACAGTCTTTAATAGCAGACCATGTGATCGTCATGCCTCACTGATTATTCTTTTGTTTTCTTTCCACTCGAGTGAAGATTATCTTGTCTTGCACTTTTTCGTATACCTGTTTATCCTCTTGTGCTCCAGTGTTCAAAAGGGATGCCTGAAGCACTGTGACCTAATTCTTCAACACTTTTCCTCTCCTGAGAAAGATTGAGATGGGTCTGAATTGTCAGTGTTAAAAAGAGGAGTGGACTGGACGACAGTGTGAGGTGGGAGGCCTGTGGGTTAGTGGACCACTCAAACAGAAAGGAATTATCTGGAGGATACTTTTTTCTTTTCATACACTAAAAATAGCATGGATTTTGTTGCTAATTGGATAGTTGGGCTCATGATCTGGCATGCTCTACTATTGGGCCCTGCCTACCTGTCTTTTGTCCAACAGAAGTGCAGACCATGGAATGGAGCGCCATTCCATGGTCTGATGGGAGCAATCGGATGTTAATGTACAAGCATGTGTGAAGTACTAACCAGGCATGATCCTGCCTAGCTTACCCTCTTATTCAAAACTAGCAGTTCGATCCCTGTTTTCCAGAATGATAACCTCCTGTGTTTGCATACACAGGGATATCAGTCTGGTCACTCTGCCCTTGTCTACACCTGAGCTAAAGTCCAACAGAAGTGCAGTGATGTCACTCGTGGGACAAGGAAATAGCAACACTTTCATCTGGAAACAAATAAATGACCTAATCTTTACAATAAGGAGTGTAATTATTGCCATTGAACGTTCCTCCATACAACTATATGAGAAATTCAATTGACATTTTCTCAAAATGCTTTTTTCCTCACATTGTGGTGACATTTTAACTTTAGTAGCTCCTACAGACTCCAAACATTTTGATTCCAGCCTGATTTATTGAGTTTTGAACACCAAAAAACAAGGCAAAATTTGAGTTTTTACAGATTTATTCAGTTTTTACAGATTTATACATGATTGACATATCAATCATGTATTTATACACTGCTGGTTGGGTGATTTAGTGATGATATAGCGACTTAGCATAATAATATACAATAGGACTAGAAAAAATATGACATCACCTTTATACTGTTTAAGAAATTCACTCTGGCAGTATATTGTTAATAAAGTATTCAGTTTGATTCTGCCTCTGAAAACTATCTCTATTAAATATAGGTAGCTTCAAAGCGCAATACAGTGAGCTTTCTTGAAGAGCACTGTAGATATTGAAGGGAAGAGATAATAGTAAATGTAATGCTCTTGGACATTGTTCTTCGGACCTCCACCTCTGAGGCTGTGGTCAGTGCTCCCGGGGTTGGCCTGATGTTGATTGATCATCTTTGTTGCAGAATACAGATTGTGTGGAGAAAAATGCCACATCAGCAGCTCCACAAAATAGGCTGCGCGAGGTTTATTTGATCACACTCCAGATAAACATAATATAGGGCCAGAGTCTGGGCATTCCTTATGGTGAAGCATCAACACCAGTATAGCAATACACCCCACAGACAATATGTTTTTCTTCAATGATATGCCATCAATTAATATGTAAATACTATTGCTTAGTTAAATTTCTCTATATAATTCCATAAGCATCTTTGAGTGTATAAAAAGTGTTATACAAACAATTATTGTTATGAAATAATGTATCTGTATGAGTAACCCTGAAATATATGGTGCCTGGGCTGAAGACTCTGCCTGTGGCTCCCCCTGCAGGCAGCAGTGGGAATGACTTAGTCAAAAAGTTGCTTTTGCTTCACAGCGTAGTTAGCAGCTTTGTGATGGCGTGATAAACACACTTTGAGCGCAGAACAGCTCCGAACCAATCCGATGTTGAATTATGGGCTTGTGGAGGACAGTTTTGGGTGTGAACAATGCCACGATATTACCCAGAAACAGCCAAATTTAACAAGATTACCCAAAGGTTACTCAAAACTACATGAATGAAGTGAAATACTGAAGAAGATATGGATTAAAGCTCATACAAGTATACTTTGAATGATATATTATGATAAAGTATGAACAAATTACTGAACTATCTAATTGCAGTGAGTTTCAATGTGGTACACCCTGGTCAGAATAATTGAGGTACAATATGACTCTTCCACAGCTTTCAGAAGATAAAAGAGAATGGTTATCAGACACAATTATGAAGCAATGACAAAAGTATTGTATTTATAATTGACTATAAGAATATGCAATATGAGACAGATATTAGTACAAACTTTGTCATTATTGCTCTTGCTCAACCTCCAGAACCTTGGGTAATATGACCTACAGTGTAAAACCATTAAAGGAATTCATTTTGTCCCCAAATATTAACATAAATAGCTTCATATTAACAAACAACCTTCTTTTCTTTTTATGTAGATTGCGTGCCCCAGACTTCATCGGATCGTCTAATGTGCTGTGTCCTTCCTCATTATGTTATTTATACCTGCTCTTGTGTCCATTTCCCGGTGTTTTGACGAGATAAAAGAGCACCAATTATCCTACATATAAGATTCCGGGTGGGGTTTAACAAAAAAGGCTTTTATTCTGGAATAGAAAGAGCTCAGATGAAAGGATAACCTGATTGTTTTTGCATGGATTTAATTATACTGATAACCCTTCCACACCAGTGTTTTTTTTTTATCTAAAGGAAGCCACAGACATAATGTCACAACAAATAAGTGAGTATGTGTTGGTCTTATCACCTGAGCGTTCACTGCACACTGTAATTGTGCTGTTTTTTTCTTTTTTTTATATTATTATGTGATGTTTCAAAGTCACAGGCTTTCAGTGTTGTAATAACCGCATCCTTTGATTACTATAGAGCGGCGTTTCTCAAGAATGTCGGGACTGGCTATCAATCTATAGAGCCAAGCTGCGACCCAAATAAGTATTGAGTATGAAATAATGTAAAATATAGTATTTCTGTACAAATTATAGTTGAATGAGGATTAAATAATCATATAAAGCTAACATGATGAACAAAACAACTCATTCATACCGACATGGGAATAGTTTTGTGCATTTTTAGCAGTTACATATATTATTTCAAAAAATGTCATGCAGGAAAGGCTCATCACCCAACACCAGATGAGAAAAACTGCTAGAGAAATGTTTGTTTAAGGTGTGGTACGGGGCCAGCAAGTGATGCACATGTTTCTTCAGGTCGTACTCAAGCTGAAAGGCAAAGCTAGATTTTGCAACTTGGAATAAAGCAAACCAGACAGCAGAATGTTGGGTGGACTTCTTAGAGATGATGACTTCTGATGAGCTGTGAGCTTCTGCTTTGGACTCCCAAAATTAACATGTGATCGACTCAGGACCCACACCGTAATAAGTAACTGCCTCCTGCGATGAATTCAAGTGGGAAATCAAATGGATTGTTATGTATTTATTTTGTTATATATGCTGTCCTAAACAAAACTAAAACTGCGTTATTCTCCTCTTTATTGTATCTTGAATTCACCTGGCATCTGGGAACCACACACGTTGTTGATAGTTTCTAAACAACTCCTGAACATGTCCTGGTTTAGACCGGTTTATCACTTCAAGATGGTGTTGGAGAGGCTGGCAGCCGCCGTACCTGCTCCTATCAAGCATAGCCCCTAGCTCCCACCTCTACTTGTAGTATTATACTGTGTCTGTCTATATGTTGTGTATATGCCGTTGTTATTGTGGCAGATGGATGGATGGTACAAAAGAAAATTTCACTGCATGTTATATGGTATGTATTCATGTGTATGTGACAAATAAACTAAGCTAACTAAGTTTGGGGTTTGTTTTTCAACTTCAAGTGTAACTCAACACAAAACTCCAACGACATCCGCAGTCCAAATCTATCTCTGACTGTGGGCTGTGCTGGAGGACTCATGAGACTCTTCCAAGGAGTATTATCTAGTACTCATTTTCTAGTACGCATTTTGCTATTCTGACTTCTTTTAGCTTTTGTTAAAATGCTGCTTCCTACCTGGAGAGTTGCTTTATTTCATTCTGTAATCCTGCATACTTTGACTCGCTCGCTTCCTCTTACGGATGTCATGAGATGATGCTCTCTATCTCTAATTCACTTTCTGTGCGGTGTGAAAAGAGCATAAATATCATTGAGTTGAAGTTACTGAGACACCCCTGGCTCACCACAAAGACACGGACCACACTCTCGCTCTCATTCATTCAGTCCCAGTTGAGGGATGTGCTAGTTGGCGGCACAGGACGGGCAGCGCTCCAGGCCGTGGGGATAGCAAGCCTGGCAGCGCAGGTCACTGATGGACTCGTTGAAGCGGTTGGCGAGCATCGACAGCTTACTGCCGTGACACAGGGAGCACGGGGCACAGCCGGAGCCTCCACACTGCTGACAGCTGCCTGGCTCCTGCACAGAGGAGAGGGGTGTGATGGAGCGCCATTTCATGGTCTGATAGGAGCAATCGGATGTTAATGAAGTCAAGATAGTTCAAAAGCAAAAGAAGTTGAATAATTGCAGCATAGGTTGTATTCAAGTTGACATTAAGTGACTGTAGGATATTCAGAAAATGTGCCTACTAAAGGTCTGTTATTGGTATTCACCTTATTCAGGGAGTTATAATGGGGGCCGCCATC
Source organism: Lesueurigobius sanzi (assembly GCA_900303255.1). NCBI lineage: Eukaryota > Metazoa > Chordata > Actinopteri > Gobiiformes > Gobiidae > Lesueurigobius > Lesueurigobius sanzi. The sequence continues at coordinate 13,118 of OMNZ01031820.1, forward strand.
TTGTGTTTTTTGGTCAAATTGCAGGTCTGATATTGGCTTTGATTTCTCTTATTGGTGTACATTAACAACAAACTGCTGTGTTTGCTCAGGTTTGGTCCTTAAAGGTCCTAGCTCACCAGCCTGGAGACTACCCAGGTCTCGGAGATTCAAGTCTACCCCAGGTTGGGAACTAGTCTCGATGGGAGGTGAGATAGGCCCTTTCGTCTCGGAGTGCCCGGGAAGTCTCTGCCGGTGATACCTCTCTTAGGCTACCTTTAGAGGGAAACCATCTGAACCAAAAATGTAAAAGTGCTGTTTCGTTTTCACTTTTAACACCGCGTTTAGAGGACCGTTTCTGGGTGAAATCTGCATTTAAATGGCAGCGCAAAAGTGTGAGAAATGTCACTATTATTTCTGTTGTTGCCTGGTAACATCACCAGTTACTTAATTTACCCATGTATTTTAACATGAGTACAAAGGAATTGGTCTATAATAGCATAAAAAAGCAACAGAGGCACCAATGAAGTAGCTAATAACTTTTCTGATGGTGAGATGTTCATCTTGTCTGCGCAAAGTTACATGAGTTGTTGTTGCAGGACCTCATCACAATAAAGTTGTTCCTCTCGCTGGAATATTGGGGACTTTTATTTTGAAGTGCCAAAGGAAGCATTTAGTTCCTCTTAGCAGAAACTTGATATTTCTTCAGTGGATAGTTTCTGTTTTGTTTCTGTGCAGCTTGGAGTACTCCGCAGTCTGGGATGGTGCAGACAAGCAGAAAGCTCAGGACATCGAGGGGGTAAGTCACAGTCCTTGTGAGGAAATTAATTGGTAGTAAACTACCATGAAAACATATACAAAGACATTCTACATACAAGTCCATGCTCTGTTGAACATGAATATATAAATAAAATGGGTATAAAGAAGGCAACCAATCTATTGAATCCATGTCTGCCCAGACCGGCTGTGCAGATAGTCTAAAATTACTTTTAAGTCTGCAGAATCCACTTATGGTACAAATAACTGCTGCCCGGGTTCTGTTTTTGGTAAAGGCTGATCACTGGTATCTCTGACGGGAGGGGAGCAGCTCAAACTCCCTGAGCAGTGGCTGTTTAGAGTCAGATAATATTTTGACTGCTTTGTCCAGAGCTCGAGGTAAATACATGTCTCCTAGGCTGTTCAGAGGGACTTGGAACTGTAATTATTTCCCTGAGTGAGTTCTTTTGTGCTTCAGTTATGGACCCGTACCAACAGACATTACAAAACGTCAGAGCACTCTCCGCAAAAGCACTGCTAAACATTTTCAACATGGTTTCATCCACGTGAAAGGACACCAGTTGTCTCTGTTAACCCTTTTTATGATGTGGATTTTGAAGGAATGTCTTTTTGAGAGAATGTCTTTTTTGAGGGAATGTATTTTTAAGGGAATCTTGTCTAAGACCACGCCCAGATACATGGGCTGGAATGGAAAGAATGTGGACTCCGGCCTAAAATCAATGGCCAGCTCCTTTGTCTTCACTGAGTTTAATACACCAGGAGAGGAACTCATTTAGGAAAGGATCATGTTCATGCTCGTCACCCTGAAGTGGGTGGATCAGTCCTCTTTTATAGTTGTAATTGGGGGGGGGGGGGGGGGGCTATTTTAATCTCAAAGGAGCTTGACAGTGCAGGTTTTCGGGTAGTAAAA
>OMNZ01031848.1:18702-36674 GCA_900303255.1 Lesueurigobius sanzi
AGGAAGGAGAGGGAGGAAGAAGAGAGAGAGGAAGGAGAGGGAGGAAGGAGAGGGAGGAAGAAGAGAGAGAGGAAGGAGAGGGAGAGAAAAAGAAAGAGGAAGGAGAGGGAGAGGGAGGAAGAAGAGAGAGAGGAAGGTGAGCGAAGGAGAGAGGGAGGAAGAGGAAGGAGAGACAGAGGAGGGAGAGAGAGAAAGAGGAGACAGACAACAGATGCTACATATTTTTAATCTTTCACCATATTTATACAAAAATATGGTGAAAGATCAAAGTGAAAGTATTCAGAATACAGCACACTGATTGGGCAAAGTAACTGAATACGTTACAAAATACATTTTAAGACAAGTATTCTGTTACTGAATACAATTTCAAAATATTCTCCCCAACACTGCATGTAAGGGGCTCAGTCACAACTGTTAAAAACAATGTCAGTCCTTTAAGGCTTGTTTATACTCCCCCGTTCTCTGCGTGGGTCTGCGTTTAACGCACCTGGCAGCCAATCAGAGAGCTCACAGGAGCAGCGGAGACGGACATGTGTCGCGAACGTGAACCTCCTCCAAAATGTGACTCCGCGTCAAACACAGGAGCTGTGATTGGTTGAGCCATGCGTTCCACCAGTAAACAGACAACAAACACCTTCAATCTCCTACTTCCAAGTGGTTTCCCATCAATATATTGCTCTCCTGTTTTAGTGCTTTTGTGTTGTGACTTTCTATGTTAAAAATATAAATAAATATGAAATACATTGCAACACGAACGCAGGGAAGACACGCAGAACCTCAAACGATTTGGGCTGGCGTCTTGAGAGCAGCAAGACGGTGGGCGTGGCCGGACGCGGGAGTATAAACTGGCCTTTAAGTTTCACAATTTGAAACAGCTGCATTTCATTGTATAACTTTACTTACAGCGATCCAGCTGATCTCCAATAATGATGAAGAACGCAATGCAGGTCCCAAATGTGTAAATGGCAATGGCTACTTCGCATAAAACTCCAGTCACCTTTCCACAGGTAGCTCGTACCACCTCTTGATAACTGCTTTCATTACTGACCTAAAACACATTAAAATACACAATTTTGTAACATTAAAACAAAACAAGTGGCTTTAACCCTAGAACACCATCGCTCAAATTCAAAACACCATCACTAACACCGGGTGATTTTTACCCAAGATAATACACCCAATAAAAAGTACTTGTCATCAAAATATATCAAAAGACGACAATACATGACAAATCTGAGTAGTATTCTTTTATTTTAAACTGTGTCATGTCTAACATAATGAAAGAAAAGCATCATGAGGGGACCATATAAAAATGCTCCAAAATGACTGAAAATTAGGATTTTGGGAACAAAAAATTCCTTAAAAAAAATGATGATGGAAACTTGGTTTTTGGTCCACCCATTCCTGTGATATTTGAGACTTCCCTGGTGAAGGCTCAGTGTCCTTCACCAGTGTAGGATCCAGCCAAAACCTACTTTACCTTCTATCACTATTGCTGGGTGAAACTCACCCAAACATATGCCTGTAGGAAAGTGTGTTTTGGATTAGGAAAACACCCATGCCATCAAAGATGTCAAAGATGATGCTGAAGCTACAGAGACCCATGACACGCAGATAAATGCAGCATAATGAAAATCACATACATTTATTTGCTCGGGTGAAAACCTCCCGGCAATGGTGTTCTAGGGTTAAAAATAGACCTTGAAGTTTCACTCCCCAACAAGGGAGCTTACACACGGCCGTTTCCCTCAATGTGGAGTGAAAGGTGGTCTTGTTTTAAATGTCAGTTCAGTTGTTTTGTTTTAATTAACCACCTGGATGACTGATGACAGCATCCGTTTATTATAATATACAGTTGAAGGAACCAGGAAGAGTGCCCTTATATGAAGACAATTTATGTAGATGGTCATCACTGACTGCTGCCAGGGACATTGTATAACATGTGCTGCACAAACCATATTTAGCTGCATGATCATTTTAGTTATCCCAATAAATCAATGTTTGACAAGTTCTCACTCTCGGCTTCAAAAGGGGCGGGGGTCAGTTAAAATATGGCCACATTTTGAAAGCGCTCTTCCCAGTATTTCCTAAAACAAAGCAATTTTGTCCTAAAGCCCATTACAGATATTGCAAAAAGGAACATTTGTATTTAAATGTTAGTTTACAGAAAACAAAAAATACAAAGTATTACAAAGGATTATGTTATATAAATGTAGCATGTGCAGACAATCTCACTTTTTAATGAGTCAGCAGCATGTTTTAGTTACAGGAAGTTAAGGTCTGGACTATTATGTAACACAATGACCAGAATTGCTGAGAGTTGATAGTTTTCACAAACCTGTGAGCAGTAACCCAGGATAACCAAGCCACTGATGATGAAGATCAACATGAACTGGAACACAATACACATAAGAATATGTTATTAAATATGATGGCAGTCATTGGAATAAACACCCAGCCAAAAATATATTGCAAAATGGTATAGTACAGCAGATTCTTACCATTTGAAGCAGAAGTCCTGCAGTCACACCTCCAGCCATACTAAAGGCAGCTGGGAAATTGAGTAAGCCTGCTCCCAGTGCAGCATTGACTACAATAAATACAGCTCCTATGGAAGAGACACCACTGTTCCTTCTCTCTGTTTCAATGTGCGGCACAGAGTCCACACTGGGGCTCTGCAACAGCCAGGCCCTCTCTCCTGAGTCAGTGCTGCCCAGGCCACCCCAGTCCTCTGCATCTGTGTTTATAGCCATGCCTGCAAAGGTCTCAAATCAAATGAAACTTGAATCAAGGAACACACTTCACCCAGCGTAAAATCTGAAGTCAGTTATTCCATGGCTATTGAAATGGTAGAGCCATTCTGTAAGGGAAAAAGACAAAAAAAATAATGTGTAAGCCTAGACATACATTGGCACAGATACATCACAAAAAAGCATTTCTTTACCAAAAATGTAAAAGCTGGTTGATGAATTGAATTTCTAAATACATCCTCCAAGTTTGGCAATGTTTTCTGGTGTTAGAAATGTGCCAAAATCAGGTCCTTGGAGTTAACTTAAAACCTGATATGTGATATCTGTTCTAGCATCTAAAAGAAAACTTGAAATGTTTTTTGTTTTTTTTAGCATAAATTGGCACCACGAGGCTGACTGTTCACTATGTAACATGTAAGCAGGTACATGGTATTTCTATTTTGAGACATCTTCTTGATTTGCCTGAAATCCCAGTCTGCCCCTCTTGTTTATGCATGTGTCCTAGCTTGGTTAGTAGTAGCCAAAGAGAGCATCGATAAATAGTCCTGCCGTGTTAATACATGTTAACAAAAACCTTTAAATAACATATACGTGTTTACCTTAGGTGTGCCCGCTGTTTTCCTGATGACGTTATTTTTTTCTCCTTTTGTGTTTAGCAAACAGCGACTGCGAACGACTGGGCGCTTGCTGTGTTTTGACCAAAGCTAAATGAAATGGTCATGTGACCTTGTCACGTGAACGGAACTATGGGTGTTGTAGTTTATTTAGCGCAGACCGCTTGGATCACGTTACCGTAGGTACACAACCGATAAGAAGCTACACTCCCCTATTTACATATGAAAGAGCTTTGTGAAACGTTTTTGCTTTTATATATTATAAGATCCTGATTGAATCACTCACGACTCATTGGAATATGCATTAAAATACAATGACCATTTGTGTAGGGTCTCAGTCGTACAGGAGTTGTCCATCGTAAGCAAAAATTCTTCAGTCTTCATATGAACTACAGAGTACAGATGAAGACTGAAGATTTTTTGCCTACAATGACCATGTTTTGAAAATAAATAAATAGAATCTGGAGGGGGAAAAAATAATTTATTGAAGTTCAATAATGTACATGACCAATAACCACTTGCTTTTCATGGCAAATGCAAAACATGGATGTAAAGTGCCAGGTACATTGAAGAACACATCTTTTGAAATGACAGTTTACATTTAACCAAATTTATCTCAAGAGGGTAGCACGTCTTGTCTTTACCATTCATACTTTTCCACATAATCATTTGTAGTCACACAATCAGATAAATCCTTAAGAGACTAAAACAAACTAGGACTGGTTTGGAATATAAAAGATTTACATTTCATCTACAGCCTGCTTCATCAAGATTTCCATTTGGTTGGTGTGCTTTTTGTGTGGTTAACTCTGTTGCAAACACTCCGCATGATCAGATTACTAGAGAGAATGATTTCTGTTGATAACCAGGACAAAGCATCAGACAGTACGTTTCAGTCAGTGCATGTATATGAAAAATACATGCCTTTTCAACTAAAGTGCAAATTAAATAAACAGCTCAACTTTTAACAGGACAGATGTTGGTTTTGTTTTCACAACAGATTTGCCTTTATAGAAATAGCACACCAGAAAATATAAATGTATCCTCTGCTCAGTCATCAGGGGTATTTTAACTTTACATTTTCAACTGAAACTAGTATTGAGAGTAGAGAATGTAACCAGAAAAAAAAATGCTCAAATGAAATGTTGGAGAAAGAAGATAGAAGAGCTCTTGGGGTCACATCCTATCTCATCGTGATGAATACCGTCTACTTTGTGACAGCATGGATTCCATGAGCCAGGTATTCCACATTCCCAGAGGTCACACCCGCCATAGAAATCCTACCATCCTTGGTCATGTACACTGAGAATTCCTTTGTCAGGCGTTCAACCTAAAAGACATTTACGCAAAAGGTTAAAATAATTAACAAATGATGACAGTGAGTCTTGCAATATACATTCACAACACCAGACACTAAAAGGGAGTGTTTCCAGCGGGGGCATCAGACTTTGAGTATTTTGGATACTGTAAATGTAGCAATTTGTGACCCGTCATAAGCTGGCTGCATTTAATATAGTCGTCACCTCTAAAGTCTAAATCGGCACCAGTGCGGTTCAACTTGCTTCACTTTTCAATCTCAAAGTGATGTAGGAACACATTTACCCAGCTTTAAGTAACATTTATGAAAGGTATCCCCGTCAGACAACTGTAGCTGCTCAGACGCACCTGCTCCGGTTTGAGACCTGTGAAGCAAAACATTCCAATTTGGTCGATGACATGCTGCCAGTTGTGAGTGGAGCCTTCCTTCTTCAGCCCAGCCGCGAGCTGTTCCCTCATTTTGATGATGCGGTTTGCCATGTCATGAACTTCCTCCAACCTGGTCAAGACAAACATGTTGTAATCAATGTAGAACGTGTTTTTCAGTATGAAACCTTCATACGTACCACAGTGAATACAGATTAGGTGTATTAAGAATAGTTGTTGCTATTCTGGCACCATTCATAGGTGGGTTGGAGTAAATTGGTCTAATGAGGATCTTCAGCTGGGACTCGACCCTTGCAGCCTCATCTTTATCTTTGCACACCACAGAGAACCCTCCCACTCGTTCACCTGCATCATGTAGAAAGATCTTAATATGGTGACAGAAATGCCCACTGGGTGGCGTCACTGAGCAAGCTTCACTCCGAGAAACATAATGCAAACAGATTTTAAATAAACCTTTGTAACGGATTAAAAAAAGAAAGAAAAAAATTTCATGGGGAAAAAAACAACAACTATAATGCATATAGCATATAATCATAGCACTGACCATAGAGACCCATGTTCTTGGCAAAGGACTGAGACAGCACAATGTTGTGGCCTTGTTCAATGAAGTGACGAACAGCCCAGGCATCACGATTAATATCTCCACTGGCAAAACCCTGGTAAGCCATGTCAAAGAAGACGAGCAGGTTTCTTTTCTGTAACAAAAAACAGAAAAGTTAAGTCAGTCAACTGAAAAAATATACCTTGAAATGTCTTTGTCAGATGGAGAACTCAAATTTATTCATGTCAAGTTGATTTAAGTTGTTAAGAATTACTATCACGTTTATTTTTTATTAAAACACAACTCAATGAAATGTATGATAACACTGCACCTGATTAACACATACTCACTTTTACAACTTGGGAAATCTCTTTCCACTGCTCGGGTCTGGGGTCCACACCTGTTGGATTATGAGCACATGCGTGCAGCAGAATCACACTCTGCTCTGGAATTTTCTAAAACATCAGACATTGACAAATATAATTACAAAAAAAAAGGCAAAGGAAGTGAATAAACTCTCAAAATATAATTGTTCCACTTTTTAATCAATTATGGCTTACAGAGATATCTTCAAGAGCTCCGTTGAAGTCAAAGCCACAGGTTGAAGGGTCATAGTATCTGTATGCCTTGAGTTGCATCCCAGCATCTCTGAAGATGGGCGTGTGGTTTCCCCATGAGGGTTTAGGGATGTACACATCATGTGGACCTGGATGAAATCGAGACTGCGCCAAAGAAAGAAATGTCAGCCAGAAAGTGATGTTACCAATTTAAGTAAATAAAAAGAAGTCAAACCAAAAAGTTAGCTCCAATACGCAAGGACCCCGTCCCTGAAATGGTCTGCACAGTGATGCTCTGTGGAAACAAAAATAATCTTTCATTAGGAGGTCAGGTGGAGAATGATTTCAACTTCATGCAGTGAATATTAAAACGTACCCTGCCACTTTGCAGGACCTCATTGTCAGCACCAAGTGCAAGCTGAGCACAAGCCTTTGTGAAGTCTCCCAGGCCACCAATGCCAAGGTACTCTTTATCCATCTGCTTTTCTGCAATCAAGGCCTCTGCCTGAAGGAAATACAAGTCAACCGAAGGAACAAAATGTTAATTATTATGGAACACTGACAAAAAGAGGATTTTCAACATTATGTTTTAAAACTGTAGAGACTCAGCCGTCAATGCTTTTGGGGACGACGTTTTATGCATTAAAGATGTAAAACAAAAAAAAAATGTAATTATGAACATTGAGCTTTGGGATCCACCTTTGATCCATCAAAATAAAGTTGGGATACAAAGCAAAATATGAATAACATATCATTAAAAACATTTCCCTTTTTCCAGTATTTAATAACAAAATTAAGTGATATAAATATAAATCCGTATTTTCTCAGGATTCTCAAAAATGATTTTCAAAAAACTATCAAACCTGTCAAAAAAGGTGCAGATCAATAAAGTATTCTCTCATCTTATCTTATCTCACCATTTCTGCCAAAGGGCCACAACACACTTATTATGGTCCTGCGACCCACTTTAGTATCCCCACCCACCAGTTGAGAACCACTGGTTTAGAGTGCCTCTGAATTGCATTTAATGCTCAAAGCCATAACACTGATACCTTGCGAACACAGCTGAGCACAAATGGCTTGCCCTGGTCGTCTCTGTAGGCTCCCACACCCAGATTCATCTTCTTGGGGTTGGTGTCCCTCTTGAAGGCCTCGGTCACCCCCAGGATGGGATCAGGGGGGCCCATAGCTACTCCACTCCACCATGAACTGCAACATAGAAGATAAACACATAAAAGTTCTATTAAAACGTGGTTGTGATGAAGTGACGACAGATGTTCATCTTCCTGACCTTAGCTGACCGCATCAGAACAGTCATCTTAGCCATTAGCTCCAACAGAAACATCCCAGCTTTAACGCTCATGTGATTTGAAGTTGCCCAATTCCTGTTTGAACATGTGAACCACTCATGTTCAAGTTTCTTGAAACAAACATTTTAATCCATTTAGGGTTCAGAGTCCAGACTAATCAATAATCCAAGCTAAACCCTTTAGGGTCAATCGCAGTTCCCCTTTAACGAATGCTTTGTAACTAATGAAAATAGTATCTTTGTGATCTGTAAAAATAAAATATGCATCTCACCCTGGCCTCTCAACAAATAATTTAATGTAGGTCACTTGTTGCTGTCCAATACTGTACATAACAGTAAAAAAAATGTAAAATAAGTCTACTGCATTACAACAATGAATTTAAGTAAAAACGTATAGGAGAAAATGCAAACTGTCCAGGGTAATGCATTTAGTGCAACTTATTATCTGTGCACTTCACACAGGGGCCGGCATGTTTATGGTACTGTCTATGGTATGTTTATGGTACCGTCTAGGTTACATAATCCATCTACCGCTGGGGACGAGAGCTTCACAACATTGGACATATGGATTCCAAAGGACTGAAGACTATATGTACAGCTTGAGACCATGGAATACCAGACTGAAACTTGATAGGTGCTTGACCCAAAAATCAGTAAAGCAAACCAATGACATTATATGTGGGAAGGGGGGGAATAAAAGGTGCCTAGTGGTGATCTTGGGAATTCAATACTGGAACCACAATACTGAGGATTAATGCAAGTGTATGGTTTGTCCTCCAACTGGGCCCTGTAAGGACACAAGTTCCTCTCTGCCTCATAGTTAGATATGAACCAATGGGTGAAGGCAGGAGGAGCGCAACAGCCAATCACGCTCCAGAATCGTCCCAGCTACGGGTCGCCTCTTGGTACAAATCGAACGTGTTGTGGGTGTCAGCGAGCGCTAAACTCTCGGTGGGGTTAAGGAGTAAATGTCAAAGTACTGCGAACCACAGCCTCGACAATGTATTAGTCCACATTATGGCGTGAATGTGACGCGCCTTGTCTGAGCTACAGACATGCTAGTAGGAAGTTGTAGTGCCATATTCCCATCGTGACATTCATTATGCTTTAGAGGTAGCGCCTTCAAAGTGAAGTTCATAATACAATCAACTGGCTGGTTAAATTGGCTACTAGTTATTTAGTCACGCCAACCACAAGAAAGGCACAATACATATTCGTTTACAGTACACAGTTGGGAATAAAGACAGACCCCACGCGGCAATTGTACCCAAGGCGCTGCATCTTTAGATTGCACTGACCTATGGTGAAATGTGCAGTTTTACCTTTGGCGGGTGGACAGGACTCCAAGGGACGGGGTCAGGTTCCCCAGGCCGGCTATCAACCTGTTTGAAATGAGCAGAGCCATCGTTTCACGGTGTTTGGGAGCAGAGACGAACCGAGGTGTGGAGAGACGTGAAGGACAGAGACAACCACGACGCGGCGCTACGTACCAATGCGTCGTGACGCACCATACAAGCCCCACTGACGCATCACCTGACACCAATCAGACCCATGCGCCGTGTTTGTAGAGGAAATAGACATTTGCATCAATGCTTTCACTTTCTAATTTATGGCTGTGTAAAGACTTGCTTTCGCTCATATAAATATGAGACAGACAGATCCATAACTTCGACTCAGCCATTTATGATTTGATTGTTCAACAATTTATAAACTGCTGCGCCATATGTGGTGAAACCAGTTTGGCCACTTGAGGGCAGCGTCATACAATACAGGAAACTATTATTGACAACAGTGCTTCCAAACCATAGAGCCTGGCCGTCTGGCCAGCAGGCTAGACCTAAACTGGGACCTGATCCTCCAACTCACGTGACGCATACGGGGCTACTTTTGATGATATGATGACAATGATTATGAGTACCATAGGCCGTTCCCAAAGTCTGGATCATTTGTGGCCCCCTTATCATTCCAAAGATCACACAGGCCCCCCCCAGTAATAATAATTCACTAGTTTCAAAATAATTTGTATTGTTTTGCAATCCAAAATATACATATACAATCACAAATAGCGATGACAGTGGCCTACATGCTGACATAAAGTGATGACATTTAAGAAATATATAAGACCTTACTTCAAAATTAAACTTGTTCTAAGTACTTGTTTTGCAGACAAGCTTTGAGCCCCCCCTGCAGTACCTCTAAGGTGCCCCGGTGGGCCCAGGAGCCCACTTTGGGAACCACTGCTATAGGCCTACCATGTTTGTTTTAACCAAAATAACAAAAAAAATATAAATAATAATAATAACCTGAATATTACAAAAAACACATTTGCCCTGATGAAGACACACAAGGACTTTTACCTTTTTCCACAACAGATTGCCTCGAGTCTCCTTTGAATGTACCTTACTTCAATCTTTACTAGTGGCAAGTCACTCAAGTATTTTTGAGTAACCTGAATATGTTTCAAATTAGACAGATTATTAACATACATAAAATCCAATAACCCCAGGTTGGCTTCATGACTCAAAGTATTTGTGAGATCAGACCATGTGGAAGTATCTATAACTGAACTTGTTTGAAATGTCTCCTGGTCCTTCCCCCTAAAGACCCAATGTGGCCCTTGCATCAACCTGTAATTAAGGTGTTGTTGTTTACATATAGTATTATTTTATTATTTCAAATGTGTTTGCATTACCAGGCAGTATCTTGTGGACTAAACTGCCTCAATTTAATTGTCCTGGATGATAAAATAATTTACTTTCTTGTCAATGTTATGTCATTTGAGCCAGTTTTGAACAACTTCTTTGTGGTTTACCTTTATTTAAATGGCTTTAATAAAACAAACACATTTGATTAATATAAAAAACAGCAGATCCAGACACTTAAAATGCCTTTATTTAGATGGCCTAGCCAACATGTTTCGACCCAACTAGGTCTTCATCAGGGCTAAAAAAAAATAAAAATTTTATTCCCATTTTTTAGCCCTGATGAAGCCTAGTAGGGTCGAAACATGTTGGCTTGGCCATCTAAATAAAGGCCTTTTAAGTACTTTCCTCATGCTGCTCATATTTTATTCCCTGAGTCCCTGGATCTGCAGTTTTTTATGGTAAACTTTTGATCCCTTTTGTTCCAAGAGCACCCTTTACTACTTTTTCTACACCTGAACATTATAGAGCAACCAGCCACTCTCTGAGTTTTAAACATATTTGATTAACTTCTTTTTTTCTGAGACACAAAGTAATCCAAAAGTAGTGTAGCTTAGTTACTTTTTTGAGGTAGTAAGTAGGTAATGTAACTAAATAATTATTTTTATGAAAAATACCTATGAATTTGTAACTAATTACTTTGTCAAAGTAACTTACCCAACACTGATAACCACATTGAAAAACAAGAGTGCAGTCGTACTGAGGCTGTGCAGGCCGTGGTGGAGGAGATAGATATTCTACATAGTCTAACTCATACTGAAAATACAGCATGTGCCGTTAATATTTGCTCCCAAAATGTGAAATTATTATGTTGAATAAATAATTCTATGCATATTTTAGAAAGTTATCATGATTGAGTGGGCTCTGTGCACAGCTGTGCAGAGGCCAACAGCCGAAACGACATCTGTATTTTGCACTCGCTTGTCTCTTTCTTTCTTTATGATATAAAGGAATCAGAGCAAAGATAACACCCAGATTTCCAGGAAGGACTTCAACGCTCATCCATTTGTGCATTTCTGTTTTTATCCCAGTGTGTGTGTGTACCTCTTTTAAGTCATGTATAACACCTAACAATATTTTTGTGCGTGAGTAAGAGTCGAAAGAGTGGGAGAGGTGACTTGGAGAAATGGGTTTAATTAAAGATGAAAGATATGATTATTAATTGATGTAAGGTACAGCAGTCCGTAAGGTTCAACAGAGGGGGGTGTAGACTCTTCCTATATGTAAAAACGCCTTAAGTGGGTTGTTTTTTTCAGATGCACTTATAGTAAAAAGCAAACAAGAAAGACATTATGAAGCCAACAGAGAAGCACCCTCTTGTTTCTCTTTGAAGTCGGAAATTTCATAAAACAAGTGACTTTGAGAAGCTCTTCAATAATTCAAGTGAAGAAATTCTTAGTTGCCATGTCATGTATTCTCCAGCTGTGATGCGGCGTACAGTATGCTGCGGCACGTGCGTATGGCCCCAGCTTTGGGCTTGCACTTCGTCTAAAAACATCCACTGAGGGCTATAAGTGCATCTCTGTCCATGAAAAATGGAGCAGCTCAGGATTTTTTTTTCCTCTCGCTTCAAAATCACACTTTCTGCTACCATGAGATTAGAGTCGGTGAAGAGGGCGGCGCTCGGGCACAGGAGTAATCTTAACTATGGTCTTTCACTGCAGAGAAATCATTTTTCACAGCAAACAGTCCCATGTAAGATGAGGTTTATCAAGAGGGCATTACAGCAGGGGCCTGATAACATAAGCACAAGACAAATGGTTATTGTTGTATTTATTCATTATATTCTTAATTATATCTCTCATAGAACAGTACAAGCCTCTTCTTCATAAATAATAAATAATATAAATAAATAAACACAAGTAAAGAGGAGTCAATAGTAAAAATATAACAAACCACTGATTGGTAGCACAGTCCAGTGAATAACGAGAGGAACAGGAACTTACATGTAAATAAAATGGGTGTTTGTTTTCTTGTGACTAAATCAATATAAAATTTAATTAGGGAAAGCTAAAACAACCAGCCGTACACTTTGTGCTTTCAGTTGCACTTTTTACTCTATATCAGGGCTGAGGGGTCAACATGCACCGGGATACACCAGAGGAAGATATTTTAAATAAGTGTCGAGGGGGTCACAGCGTAGAGTCCCGGCAGATGACGATCTCCAGCTCGGTCCGGTACAGTTTGCCGTCATCTGCCAAAGCCATGATGCTTTTCTTGTATCCTGCCAGCTCTTTTAAGTCCACATTCTGAAAAACAAAAAGTGATGCATTTAGGGACCAGGACTATTTTATAGGGCTGGGTATCGTTCTTTTTTTTTCGATACCTATACTAAATTATTTGTCATCTACACAAAAAAGAAGTAAATATCTAGATAAGCTTAAATTACCCAAATTCATCTTATTTATTCAAATTTGAGCTGTTTTGACGAGTAAAGTTTTAGTCGCTAAGGTGTTTTTGACTTGTTTCAATAGATTTCTACTTATTTCCTTTTTTATTTACATGCCAATGGGGTAAGAAAACTGGTCTTGTCCTTTAGGCAGTTTTATTTTCTGCTCTAAACAAGACTAATATTCGCAAATCAAGTCATTTATACTTGTCCTTAATGTTTAGTTTTGTTGTATAGAACCATAAAACAGAACAATAATGGTCATTTATTCAATAAAATACTGTTTTTATCATTTATTTGAGCTGAAACGCCAAAGTCACTTCCTTCAGCGCAGTCTCAGATCCACCAGGCAGAGGAATTTGCTTTCTAAAGAAAAATATTTTCCTGTACCTGTTTTCAGTGCCAATAAATTTTTCGATTCCGGTAGCACCTTAATTATGAATATTTTCGATACCGTACTGGTATCGTTTAACGGTACCCAGCCCTATACCAGCACCAGCCCTATACCAGCAAACACAATGCTAATATGGGAAGCTAGTTATTGTCCTTGTCTTTGTTGTTGATATTAGAATACTGAATACTTATCTTAAAATGTCTTTCTTTGTCCAATAAGAGTATTGTATTCGACTTTGAATACTTTCATGTTGATTTGCATTATATGTACGTATATAAATACTGTGTATTCTTAAAAATATGGGCTATATGCTTGTTGCCCCGTCTGTTATGAAGTTATTTACTAATTAGGAAGGCAAAAAAGCACATTACAAATGCACACCGGGAGCTTAGCAGATCTCTAAACCTTTCTCTGGTCATTTTGATCCTTTCTCTCTTGATGCCATGCAAAATGAAGCTTAAATTGAATGACTGTGTACCACGATGTATTCCTTTGACTTCGGGGAAGTAAATGTATTCTAAATACTCTAAAATTAAAGAGTAACTACACCAGAAATATATTCAGTTTCAGTTACTCAAAATGACTTGCGTACTTTCCAACACTGAATTCCTATTATCATTGCCATAACCATATTGTATCACAGGACTATTGCGACCCTTTTAAGAACGAGAGAAAGTGCAGTACAAAGGACACAAATGCAAAGGTTGAACAAGTGAAGCCATCTGTTCTCTATAAACAGCATTTGAAAAGTAACTCGACCAGAGGGATCAATGGGGTGACTATACATTACCATTTTGCTCTTGTCACAGAGGTCTTTGAGCAAGGCATCCAGCTCCTGCTCATCGATGTAGCCGTTCCCGTCCTGAAGACACATTCAGAGGCGTTTTATTAATGACACATGATTCATCGTAATGACTTTCACCGTGCCATCACTTACCTTGTCGTAAAAGGTGAAGAGAGCGTCAAAGTCCTTCACTGAGATCCTGATACGCTACAAAACAGAAATGAAGAAATGAGCAACACTTTATATTTAACCGGACACTGTTGAGGAGAGACACTGCAGGCGAAACCAGATTCTTTCAATTTCAGGGTTTGGGTCAGTTTGTAACATACTGTATAAACTTGTATCACTTTCACTTAAAACCTGTAAGCAAATAAATGATCTAATCTGTACAAAACGTGTTAAACTATTGCACTGATTTCACATTTTCTTCATATAATTATTAAATGGGAAGAGCTATTTTCTAAAAATGCATTTTTCTGTGGAATCAGATTTGAGACAACTATTCAAATTACTTTTAAAGGAACTCAAATGAAAAAATAAATTATTAAATTATAAAAAATAATATTTTGGGGGATTTCATGAGAAATTATTTTCATTCCAACATAAAAATAAACAATGAAAAATAGAAAAACAAATGCTTAACATGAAGAATTAAAATTGTTATTCAAATTTTCTTTTTTTTTTTAACTTCTTTAATATATATATATATATATTTTTTTTTTTATGAAACTCAAACCTTGTCTTAAAAGTTTGCATTCTAATCTTAATAGTTTTTTGTTGTTTTTGTTTGTTTTTTCCCTCTTTTGCCCAATTTATTTGCTTTTGACTCTCAGGGCCCGATCTCGGGGATCAAGACGGAGCGTACCGCCAGGGGGAAGATTGATCCGCCATAGACCAAGACCAGATCTGGCAGAGGGCGGTGTGTGAGAGGCGGAGTCAGGCGTTGTATGGCAGCAGCTCTAATCAGGGCGTGGGCATTAACACAATGCGGATAGATTTATATGATTAAAGTAAATACACACTCAGCTATATGAAAACAGTATAACCTACCACTGTTTCACCATTGATCCTTAAACACGTTTAAAGCAGATGAAGGCTACAATGAACCAGGACTAAACTAGGACTATCCCAGGTCTTGACCAGGTCTGAGCCAGGTCTGAACCTGGGCTTGCACGTACAGAAGTGCACTCAAAGCGGGACCTAATGCCATCGAACCGGAGAAAGCTGTGGGTTTTGACCCTCGGGACACTCACGAGCGTGGACTCATAGTCCAAACACACAGCGCTCCAAAGAGAACATGGATCAGAACCAGGGGATCCATGTCCGACAGGGAAGCCAAGTTTGCAAGGCGGGGAAGCCAAGTTTGGCCTATGGTCAAACTTGGCAAATCATTTTTGTATTTTAAAATGATTTGCCACGACTGCTTTCTGGGCCTGGCTGCTGACCAGGGGTCTCATTTATTATAAAGCTCTCTACGCACAAAATGAGGTCCAAACTTTGCGTCGCCGCTCCAGATCTTCGCCAAAGGTGGTAGTCTATTTATAGAGAACAAACTGCGCGCTCCTCCACACAACCTATAGCTGCTGTACAAGACTTTTCAGAAAAACTGCAAAGACACGAGGAGAGGAAAGGAAAGTGGCGAAGGGAAGTCATGTTTAATTACATTTGAAATAGTTGATTTCAACTTGAATTTGTTCAGAAATCACAAAGAATAGAATGAAAATGTGGCCAATACTCACAACTTTTGTGTAAAACATATGCAATTTGTGCCTTTATACTTAAACAAAGCGCAGCTGCTCATCAATATCTCGCATACGTGCGTACTTTTGCATGCTCGTACCTGTGTGCGCAGTGGCCGCTCTGACTGAAGCAAGAATGATCCGCATCAACTCAGTGCTTTTATGAACTAATCCCTGGACATCAGTCTGACACAGATTCAGGTCCAAGCACGGCCCTAATGCTGACACTGTTCAGACTTGAGATGGTACCGTCTTTACGCGGCTCTCTCCTCAGAGGAATAAATAAAGTCGTCTAAACCGTTGCTTCATCCCCCATAAACGCCCACGTGCATGAAGGCTACAGCGTGCGCATTGAATAACAGAATTTGTCCGTGCACGTGACGTCTAGATTAATAAATGTTGAAAAACAAACAGTGATGTTTCCTACGCCTCATATACGCTTCGATCTGTCCATGAGCAAGTTGAATAAATGAGGCCTGGCATCTTTGCAGTAATGGCTCTTTGATTGGTTCATGGTTTCACGCACCAAGCCCACAGTCCAACCCACTTACTGCACCAAGACTGCAGCTGATCTTACTGCCACACACTCCATCTACGCCATTGCTAAAGTCAAGACCCAGTGCGTCTTGACCAAGACCCGCGTCTTGATCCCCAAACCTCAAAGTTTTGCTTTTGGTGAAAAGCTAATAGGGAGGCGGGCCTTAGAATAGTGCCTTCTCATTGGCTGAAGGACTTGGTTACCCAGAAAAAGTAGTTTTGAGTGAGAGAGAGCGAGACACTCCAAGGCCAAGAGGCCTGCTACGTTTCCCGTTGTGTTTTTTTGTGGACTTTATGGTAAGTGTGTGTAAGTAGTATACTGTATATACTGTAAGTATGTGTTCCAAAATTACTATGTGGGACCGTTAATAAGAACTAACTTGTTATATGTAGGTAGATCGTTGTTCATAAAATCTTGGCTCAAAGCTGAGCAGGCCTAAAGGTTAAATACAAAGTCACCAAGTCCTTCAGCCAATGAGAAGGCACTATTCTAAGTCCCGCCTCCCTATCAGCTTTTCAGCAAAAGCGTCAAAAGCACAACTTTGAGAGTCAAATGCAAAAAAGGCAAATGAGAGAAAAAAACAACAATAAAAAAACTTTGATTGATAACTGTAAAATGTTACTATTAACATTAAAATTAAAACTTTGAAAACATTTTTTTTTTTATTCATGTTTAGCATTTAATAGTTTTTCTATTTTTTTTATTGTTTATTTTTAAGTTGGAATGAAAATAATATCTTATGAAAACCCAAAACATACTGTATATTTGTATTTATTTTTATTTGAGTTCCTTTAAAAGCAATTTGAATAATTTTGTCTCAAATCTGATCCCATACACCTCCAACCTGTGATAATATCTTTAATAGAAGACCGCCCTGACACATACAGCATCTATTCAGTGCTTATAAATAACTAACAACGTTTAAACAATGCTTTATTTAAAAGTGTGTCGTTATTCTTAAACGTTTACAACTAAGATATTTCTCGAATGCAGTAACAGCCGCAGCAGAAGATCTAGACTAGATATTAATCCTTGCAGAGATTATGATAACTGGGACTAGAGTTGAGTTAATCCCGATCAGACACACTAATCCACTGTCAGAAAGGAATTGTTGATCTTCTCCCCTGATCTGAAATCTACATATGTCAACGTGCATGATGAATACACATGTGGAGTGTCAAAACGCCGCCGTCCACTGGTATTTGCAGGGGTTAAGTCGCTCGTTCAACCTTGTTGCGTAAGGTCTTTATAATCTCCCGGTCAATCACTATGACATATATCCTTCACACATTATGTAACACGTATTCTATATAATAAAACAATTGTATGTGTGACTGGGAAAATACACTGAGTTTTTGTCTCAACAGTAAAATCAGCAAAATCGTATCGTAAAAATTCCAGCACAGAATATTGGATTTAAGATAAAAGTCTATTTACTTTATTATTTAATTATTTGTATTTTTTTCCCTATACACAAAGCAAATACTGTATTTTCCGGACTATAAGTCACACTTTTTCTCATAGTATAGTCTGGTCCTGCGACTTATACTCACTCAGGTGCGACTAATATATAATTTCACATGTTTGTTATTTTCACGCTGATTCTGTTCTTTATGCTATAGTTATCTGAATAACTGAATAATTGTTAATATGTTACGTTAACATACCAGACACCTATTCAGTTTGTTGTTTATGCTTCATGTAGCTGAATAACCATCAATGTGCTACATTAGCATACCGTACATATGCTTTATGAGTCAAATTTTAGATGCATTTTTGTTATTCGGACCAAAACATCTTCAAACATTTAGGTGAATAGGTTGTTCTCTAGTCTATTGTTATTATTAAAACTTGCATTTCAAGATGAAATGTCTGTTATTGGTTTCGAATTTTGTAAAATAAATTTTCCCCAAAAAATGTTATAGTCCAGTGCGACTTATATATGTTCTTT
>OMNZ01031848.1:36702-60632 GCA_900303255.1 Lesueurigobius sanzi
ACCGACCATAGGCATTACGTAACTGATGAGTGTGTCATGTGTCATTTTAAAGAATTAATTGCCTTTTAACATTTATTGACATTTTTTGGAATACACCAACTGGACTACAACATTTTCGTTGTACTTGCAATGACAATAAAGATTATTCATTCAAAGGCCTAGTTTCATTTTTTGTATGCAAAAGTAGCCCATGGGCTAAAAAAGGTTGGAGACCCCTGATCTACAGCTTACTTCAAAACACAGTCTTTAAAGTGCTGTGCAAATTCAAATACAATGTTATTCTTTTTATTCATGATGAGAAGGATATTGTGGTTTTGCGTCATTGTTGTTAGCGTGATGCTAAGAAAAGATAACTAGCTTGGCAATGCTAAAACATGTCAGAGTTCATCCAAGATGCAAGGCCTGAGCCATTTCCTCACAAATATGATCTACTTGTGTAACATGCTTCATTCATTATCATTAGATTTTTTAAGCACCTGCCTCTAAAACCTCCACAGTCAGAGTTTATGCTGCTTTGAGTTTAGCTGAGCGTAGTATTAGCTGTGATCTCTGTCTGCCTCTGGCCCTGACTCCGGTCTAAATCAACTGGAGGGTGCATGCAAATTATATTGCGTGTACAACGGTATTAGGAATTTACAACGGTGTTCAAAGATGATACCGGTATGACGGTGTACGATATTAGTCGCCCTTTGATCTAGATCAGGGGTCTCCAACCTTTTTTATCTTGTGAGCTACTTTTGCATAACAAAAATGGCAGCGAGCTACTAATACGTCAAAGAAACCCGTGTAACTCGGCCTCCAGGAGCCAAGATGATAATTCAACTCAATAAAAGAAAATGACAGTAGTTTCTGCTTTATACTTTGCTATGTTTGGAGATATTTAGCTCAGAACAACAAAAATACATCTAAAATGTGACTCATCAAGTGTATGTAGATACTGTATGTAGAAAGCCTTTGGCGAGCTACTTGGAAAGGGCTGGCGAGCTACTGGTAGCTCCCGAGCTACTGGTTGGAGACCCCTGATCTAGATTATTTCACTTGTTCTGGATGTTTCTGATTTCTTTGCATTATACATTGCTTCTTATTTTATGTAAAGTATTTGCCAATGGGGTAAGAAAATTGTTCTTGTCCTATTGGCAGTTTTATTTACTTATTTCAAGACAGATTACCTTAAAACCAGTCAGAAATATCATAAAACAAGCCAAATAATCTGAGAGCAGTAAAAATGCGTAATCTAGTCGAAACTACTCAAAACAAGATTAATATTCTCAAATGAAGGCTTAAACCCACGCTTGATCTTTAGTTTTTGTTGTGTAAAAGTTTAATCTTTTCATATTACCTCAAATTTCAGCAAGAAGTTTTCTTTAACTGGCAAAAGTCTGAGAAGAAGAAACTTTAGTCAAGAATCCTTTTGAGGTGATATATTTCTTTTAAACATGGGGGAAAATTGATTACTACTCACCGCGCCATCTCAGAGAGTCCCAGCTTTCCATCGCCATTGAGATCAAACATCTTCAGCTGAGTGACAGATGGAAAAGGGTGTTTTTAAGTACTTAATTTCACATTATGTCAGATCATCAGTAGCAGATAAAACCAGTGGAGACGGCTTAAATAGGAGCAGTCGAGTGTGTCGAGGCCACAGATGGTTGAGTGAAGCTGGTGGCCACAAAAGTGATGCCTCAGCGACTGAACTGGAGGGTGAAGCCCCGCATTGATGCTGTTCACTCACGATATTAAAATTCAAAGCCCCCAGGGATGTACTGTGTTTACATTATGTGGAAGGGTTGCACAAGTAGACACGATTTATGCAAATGCAAACGCTTATACCACTGAAACATCGAAGGATTGTCAAATCAGTCAAGTTTGGACGGCTACGTAAATTCTCTTAAAGCAGGGGTAGGTAACGTCAGGCCTGGGGGCAACATCTGGCCCCATATCAGACAACATTGGGCCCCCAAGTAAATGTTGAGAAACATTCTGCAATGTACAATTCTATTAAAATTAAGATTGCCAATGGTATAGTATATACCATTGGCATATATATATAAGTATATAAGTATATTTTTTTATAAGTATATTTTTTCTTGCCATGGATTTTTTTGTCTAAATGTTTTCTTTTGTTTCCACATGCCACACGCGGACTTTGGGTCTTAAACCTTGGGTCAAAGCGAGCTGGCCTGGTACTATGATGTGAACACACAGCTGATTTGTCAGAGCAGAGAGAGGACTGCCCTCACACACACAGCCACGTCCCACCAGATTATTATTTCACAACATTATACTGCGGTTGTAAAAAGTGATCTTGCCAACCGATGGCATTAGCCGCTGTTAGCATGACTTCAGCTGCTGTTAGCATAACATTAGCACATAGTTTACCTTCATAGTTCGTTTTTAGCATCTTCTTTCCTCTAGTTTTTGTCTTGGAACTTCCATCAAAATGCAGTATTTATCCACAGTGTTCTCATCGTGCTTCAGACTGTTGCTTTCATTATTACATTGCGTTGTTTACGTGTGTCCTCTCTCCAGAGGAGCCACGACCAGTGAACCCTGCCCCCAAAAGAATAGCCCACAGGTCATGTGGAAAAGCAAGACCTCCAGGGTAGGGTAGATATAGGTGAATTCGAGGATTGCGCCCTGGGCTGGGTAGAAGTGCACTATGTGGAAAAGCCCTATTAGTGTTTTGTAGGCAAAAATTCTTCAGTCTTCATCTGTACTCTGTAGTTGAAGTGTAGGACGTTTCGATCTTAGTCCAAAGATCGTCATCAGCTTAATAACTACTTGAGCACGCTCATGGGTCTCTTAAGAGTAAACCAGAAGGAGGAGTTAACCTCTAAGTCCCTCCTCTCTTGGTGCTAAAAGTAGAAAAACATCTTAGCCTATTCATACTTAATTTGGCTCGTTACCTCTGTATTGTCTCACCCTGGGCTAAGTTCTAAGTCTGTTGACACTTCCCTATGGCCCTGCTGTAGTAATAGTAATCATAATAGTTGTAATAATAATAGCAAATAATAATAGCAAATAATAATAATAGTAATAATAGTAGTAGTATTATTGATAATATCCATCATAATAATAGTAAGAACAACATTTATAATAACTAATGAATACTCTAGCCCAGACCTGGGCCAACCCCGGCCCGCGGCTTGTAGAGCCTAAATTTGTATCAGCATGGAGTGAATGAGCCCCCCTCCCTTTCATGTGTGAAGCGCTTTGGGTGCGACTGTGTCATATGAAAAGCGCTATACAAATATATCCCTTTCCCCTTGTAAAAAAAAAAAAAGAAAAAAGTATGCTCCTGTCAGGAGTTATGGAATATGGAACATGTAATGTCCAATCAGAGTTAGACGTAAATAAATAAAATAATGGATAAATAAATATAATACATTTAAATTAATACCAGCTTTAAAATTGTGTGTTGTTTAAGAGTAAAGTAATAATAATGTAGCCTGTGTTCTAACTTTGTTTATTTGTGTGACTGTGTAATAAGACTGATTAAAATAGAATACACCAGATTGCACTAAATTACATCTGTGTAATTCTAAATTTCCTGGGGGAAGACCCCCAACATAAATATACAGGTATTTTCACCTCATTATCTCTAAACTCCTGGCTACGGCAATGGTGGCACAGGCTTGTAAAACAAGTGTAAGCCATTATTAATATTTATCAGACAACAGTTCTGTAGGCCTTTGTCCAGTTTTTAAATATTGATCAAATGAGGTGAATGGTCTACATGCAGAGCGAGACCACGTGACCAACTTCCTGGGTCGTAAACGGGGCGCACGCTTCCACCCCGCATCAAATTGCACTGAATTATTAGCAGGTCTCAGACAAATCCAAAAATATCTGAAGATAAGGTGGTGGACAGCGAGTTACTGATGCGATGTGACTAGCAGCTTGTTAAAAACATTACGTGGGATGTGAAAACTGGCCTGGAGGAAACGTCAGTGTTCATCGAGGTAGAAACCTTTATCCCAGAGCTAATGGCTAGTGTTCAATAGAAACAATATCAAATTTAAACAACTAAGTAAAAATTAAACTGCACACAGGCCGCTTCTTTATTGTGCATGCTCATTCAAAACCTAGCACTAGTAGTTTATTTGGTGTTAGCCATTAGCTTCCAGGCAAAAACATCTATCGTTATGAACACAGGCACTCCTTCCAGTGAAGTGGTTACATCCCACGTAATGTTTTTTAACGAGCTGTTAGTCACATCGCATCAGTAACTCGCTGTCCACCACCTCATCTTCAGATAGTTTTGGATTTGTCTGAGACCTGCTAATAATTCAATGCAATTTGATGTGAAAGTGTGCCCCCGTTTACGACCCAGGAAGTTGGTCACGTGGTCTCGCTCTGCATATTGCCCATTAATATAGTTCTCATTATTGTCCATCGTAGGCCCAGATTCTTCAGTCTTCATCTGTACTCTGTAGTTGAAGTGTCGGACGTTTCGATCCTCTAAGTCCCAAGAGAGGAGGGACTTAGAGGTTAACTCCTCCTTCTGGGTTGCTCTAAAGAGACCCACGAACATGTTTAAGTCTTTATTCGTTGAGGAAGATCTTTGGACTAAGTTTGAAACGTCCAACACTTCAACTACAGAGTACAGATGAAGGATGAAGACTCTGGGCCTGCGATGGACAACTCCTGTACAACTGAGAACCCACACAGTTCTCATTATTGTTATTCATTTCTTTTTTCCACCCTTTTTTTAAGTTTGGTTAATAGTATTTTCCTATATTTACAATATAAACATTGTTTGTGTGGCCCTCGGACTCAATCCAGGTTTCTCATGTGGCCCATTGTAAAAAATAATTGACTAACCCTGCTCTAGCCTAATGGTTCACCAGTGATGACTGGTATTATACAGCATGAGGAAATACACCAAGTTACGAATCACCTCACAGATACTCACACGATATTGTTATAGGTTTTTTCAAAAGTCACTTCCTCTACACAAATACACCTGAACTCTAAGATTACAGATACTATACAGTGATGATGATAACCTGAATGGTACAATGCCTCACAGAAGAATCTATTGATCCACACCACAAAAACTAAAAATCAACCATTGGTGTAAATGACTTGATTTCAGAAAAAAGCAGTTTGATTAGATTAAACATATTTAGCATGTCGTCTAGATTATTTGTCTTATTTCAGGACATTTCTGACTGTTTTTAAGGTGATCTAAATAAGACAAGAACAAGTTTCTTACCTCATTGGCAAATAATTTTACTTAAACTAAGAAGCAATGTATTGAAACAAGTTAGAAACACTTCAGAACAAGACATATAATCTAGGTTTTTTTGTCTTGATTAAATCCCATATTGTGGGTGTCTGTTAATAGATTCTAATGTTCCTATGGATCAACTACTACGTACTACATTATTATTACATACAATATGGAGTATTGTGTTGTTAATGTGAAAAATACAGCTACATCTAAAGCCAAAGAGATAACAACTACATAAATGACAATGCTATGATGTTACTACTGTATAGCACGATATATGATGACGGATGAAGGATGTGCTCATGAGCTCTTGCTTCAGCTGGCTCCTTTTGAGCCTGATTGTGATGCAATGTTTACCTCTGTAAGACAGCTCAATCAAACATAACATATGCTTTTGTAGCACCAGGTTGAACATTTAAAATCGTGTGTCTTACTGTATTAGGGCCACAAATCTGATGTGTAATTGAGATAACGCTGCGTGGGTAAAATATGCTGGGCTGTCGAACCACTTTTGAACGTACTACTTGGCAAGATTATATACAAAGACAATCCTATGGGGTATATAGGTTCAATAAAGATGCCACACCCCACTACAGCACACACACCCACGCCCACGGAGTCTCAATCTCTCATTCTCAGTTTGTTTTTGTACTTTTATCTTTGTTATTTTGTGTTTGTTTGCTTGTTTATTTGTTGGTTGGTTATGGTCCTTATTGTGTTGTTTTGTAAAATGAAATAATAAAAAACAAAAAAAAAGAATCTATCCTATTACACGTTTGTAGTGGTAGGGGAAACTTGAGCACCTGGAGGAAACCTACGGAGGCACGAGGAGAACATGCAAACTCCGCACAGAAAGGCCTCGTCCTGGCCTCGAACCCGGGACCTTCTAGCTGTGAGGCTCAAGTGCTAACCACTGAAATCATTACAAGAGGCAGTCACTTTTCACATTTGGGGTCAGGAGTCGTTCACACAATAATTTTTGGGGTTGCGGCCAACCTGGCGGCCTCACTGTGGAATCCATACTATTGTTGCATTGCATTATGTGTGAGTACATGGAAAAATATACAATCAAAATAGTAGTAATACTTACAATCGTTTGTGAGTACTCAGTGAGCTTTTTGTCATCAAAGTGTCTATTGGCCTTTTTCAGTAAATCTGCCAGAAAGCCCTGATGAGAGAGAGAGAGAGACAGAGACAGAGAGAGAGAGAGAGAGAGAGACAGAGAGAGAGAGAGAGAGAGAGAGGAGTTATATAATAGTAAGTCGTACAGTATTTTGGGTCGAAGGGAGATTTGTGTCTCTCGTGGGTTAGGTGCTGAGAGCACGTAAGGTTTTGGAGGATTGTGGCTTATATTTGTATTTTGGGACATTGGAAAGTGGGACACGCTACGGTACAGATAAACAAACTGAAGCAACTAATGCAGAGCCAATGAATCAGGAATCAGAATCTTGAGTATTAGTATTGCACTGTTAGTGATGCGTACGTTCGTGTACTTGACTATTATTATTGAAATTACTAGTAATTATTACGGCCGGGACGATGCACTTTTGTCGCAATGAAATACGTATCACGATACTTAGGGGGTGATACAATATGTGTAAGTTTAAGTTATATGGCCAAAAGTTATGAACCAAAAAACTTCACTGACAATAGCAATAAATTCTATTCTGATTCTGATCAGGGAAGTTTGAAAGATATACAGGGCGGAAGAAGAATCCAATTCTATGCAGGAAGTGGAATAGTGGTCTGTTGTTGGGACTCATCATCAATCTATATAAGGCCCAAATAAGAACTGAATTTAGGACATAAATAATGTAAAATATAGATCCATCCTACAATTTACAGTTGAGTAAGCATTATATAATCCTAAAGCTACCATTACGATCTCATTTTAGCAGACTCAAGTGACTCAATGTGCGTTTTTAGCAGATAAATATTTAAAAGTGTTCCCCAAGAAAGGCGTGCGACCTACTAAAAATGATTCAACGACCCACTTTCGGGTTCCGACCGACCAGTTGAGAACCTCTGCTCTAGTTAGCACATACAGTACGTTTTTTTTAATTTATTTTTTCCTAAAGGCTGTTGTTTGTTTTGTGACGTGATTATTTGTTACAATGTTACATGGCAGTAAAAAGAAAAATAAAAGAAAAAGAAATTTGAAGAATGAATTGAATATTAATTGATTTTGTTTACTGTTATCAGGAAGCTGCTGTAGAAAGGATTAGTTTAGTGAAAGGGGTGGGAATGAATAAAGGTAACTATAATAAAGATTTTGACATATTTGTGACAAAGATATCTTGTTTAGTTTTTGAATAGACCATTTCATTGTTTGGTAACATTTGGGGCTTAGCTGGAGGCGGAAAGCTAGATCTATTTCCATTGTAGCTGTTGTCATAGTAACGATAAACAAATGTCTAACTGTTGTTGGAAATATCAGATAAAACCTTATTTTATCGCCTCAAATGTCATTCCTCTTGTTCTTGCTCCTTAAACCACAACAGGACGATATCTTTTAGTTGTAGTTTTACACTTATAATCACTAGTTTTAGTTTAATCTTATTTCTCTTGCTCACTTCCTGCCTCCAGCTGATGTCACTGATGATGTAAGCAGCAAAAGGGTCTATAAGAGTTATTAAGGAAAAATATTGAAAACTCCAGGCTAGAAATTTGATGTTAAAATTTCCTTTCAACTTTCAAAATGTCCAAGGCTGGAAAATGTGTTGGCTGTAGGTTAATAATAATAATAATACATTTCATTCATTAGGTGTCTTTCTGGACACTCAAGGTGCCACTAAAGCGAGGATTTTGCCAACACAATGTAAGATAAAGGCAATTTATCAGTTTCCATGTGAAAGTTTGTATGTTACGAGAGCAAACTGGCCCCAAACCTGAACATTGAAATGATTGAGTTTTGTCTGTGGTGTCTCCCCATGCATAGTGTATAATCTGAATTTAAGGTAAGGAGTGTTGCAATGTACTCTTGTATAGGCATGGAGCAGTTGCTAAAGGAATCTTAAGTTTCCAATTGCTTTCTCTAATATTAGTTGTGATCATTTATTGATTAATGACTGAAAATAGAGCACATCTGAATATTCACCTCCAGCTCATTGGACTCGATGTATCCGCTCCGGTCGGTGTCATACCTCCTCCAGGCCTGCAGGCGAAGAGCAACAAAATACACTTTCACAAACAACTCCAGGCACAAACACATCAATAACACCTGTCAGTAGTTGTGTGTACGGTCCAATAAATGGATAAAGGGCTCACTGGGGTGTCGTCCGCTACAGTGTAAGTATTTGTCACAGGCCTTATCAAAGATGGATACCCAAGCGCCCCCCAAAGCACTCTCAGGCTCAACCCAACAGAAAGCTCAACTCCATTCATAATGTATGGCAGTCTGAGAATAGCTTTGAGGCAGGACTCTCAGGGCACTGCGGAGAGCACGCTGTGTGGCTTATGTCCAATCGTACTGGACCAGATGTTCAAGACCCCCCACTTTTTACAATTAATTGATTTCCACATAGGAATTTAAAGCATTGTGTTAAGATGTATGGTTTTCTGGAAAGCACGCGATAGGGCAAAAATAATCAGGCCAAGGGCCACATGCACTGGCGGAGCAAGAAAAACATTGCAGCATATTAATAAATATTCAGGCCATTAGGTGCGAGTGTCCCATCCCAGTTTAAGCGCAGCAGATAAAAGTCATGTCTCATTATTCACCCGCCAATTCAGCATGACACTACAGTTTAATGTTGATGGTAAATGGCTTGTTTTGCAGAATTACACTGTACACTATAAAAATCACCCATCTATCCATCATTTAAACTGTAGCCCATAAACTCTGCTCTGTATAAAAAATATGCAATGTAATTGTACTGGGACAATCAACAGTTTTCTATTCACTCCACTGACAGAGAATAATGTATAGTTTAAACTTATTGCCTGTTAACTTGTCTGGCCTGGACCTTGCAATTTATCTGTAGGTTTTTGCTTAGCTTTGCCTTCTTATGGCCAGATTGTCTCGGAGGTCATCAAGATAAAACGGCACACTGCTTCATCCTGATCCAGAGTTATGTGCCATTAAAGAATTGGCTGCAAAAAGCTGCTAAGCTGCATTTATTTAAGTGATTATATTTGTCTTATCCAGCACAAATCTCAAACAGCATTATCTCCAAGACCCGTAGTAAAAGATATATTCTTCCCTGATCAAACTAGGTCTGGCTAAACCAGTGTTTCCCAACCAGGGGTAAGGGGACCCCTAGGGGTACGCGAGAGTTTAGCAGGGGGTACTTTAATTTCAGATAAAAAATAAGGTAAAACAAATTGTATTTTTGTTTTTTGTAGTCGAAGAAAAGCTTAAAAACATGAGAGTTTCAGTGTATGTAGTTGTCTTTTTTATTAGGAGTTTTAGTCATTCACTTTGTAACTAATCAAGAAAACCATCGAGACAGGGGGTACTTGTAGAATGAATGAAAGGCTCAAGGGGTACACAAGGCACTGGTCTAAACTACTAAATAATGTTCTAAATCATTTCTGATATTTGTGCTCCAAATTGATTTTATTGGAACCTATTTGTTTGGGACAGAGCACGTTAATGAACACACATGAGAACCATGCATGTAAACACGCCACTCCAGATTGTAGCCATGGGCTGATTTCCATCCGGTATCCCACACTTGCACTCTCATTCATCCATCCTGGCCTATTGTACATGTTTTCGTGGTAGGGGAAACCTACACCCACAGGGAGAACATGCAAACTCCACACAGCAATTATTGAGCAGAAGGTCCCAGGGATTGAACCTGTGAAGCACGAGCACTGCCCACTGCACCACTGTGTAGCCCAGCTGATGTTCTGCAGTTTTAGGTGGTACTTACAGCCATAAACTGAGAGCTGGATCCCACAAACTCCCTGAAACACAGCAGGAAGTTTTCCTCTGTCGGCAGAAGCTGAGCCAACTGCAGGAGAACACAGAAAGAGTAAATACGATCCTTTATTGGGAGCTACTAATGTACCACTACAAATATAGTCTTACCTCTGACATTTCAATTTTCCCATCTGAGTTTTTGTCAAAGCTGCACATGAACTCGTTCATTTTCTCTCTGAAAGTAGCGTGTGATGGATCCTGTGGATTTTAAAAGTTGCTTCAGTAACACAAACCTATTATGAGTGAGTTCACATTCATGACTTCACTGACCACTCCAGCTCCTCTTCTGGCAATCTCCAGCTCCCTGAAGAAATTCTCCAGCTCCTTTCCCTCGATGTAGCCATTTCCTGTGGAGTAACAAAAAAGTTTGATACATAAAGCCTTAACGTCCCCAGGGCTTTCTAAAAGTGTGATTAAAGGATGGAGGGAAGATTCCAGGTCATCTAGGGTCCTACAGCTTTTGTATCATAAGCCAAATGCTCAGTCTCTGCTCATCAGTGTAAGACAGCTCACAATTTTGACATCATTGGTCCCAAACATTTTGTGTGGCTTAGTTTCAGGCAATCTGTTGTAGTGAGAGAAAAGCTCAGAATGGTGTTGTAAAGCAGAATAATGAGTGTTTGCTTGTCTAAGAGGGGGAGCAGGCAGAGAGATGCTTATTGGGGCATTCAGTCCCTTCCCCAGGATCTTGTGACAGTCATGTGACTAGGCTTGATTTAATACAATAATTTCAATCCACAGTCGGCCTTCGGTTTACATTATCCTTTTAATCGTAAGATTGAGTCCCATCTGTCCACCTTTTACAGAACAAAAGTAGACATTAATAAAATTGTCATTCGGAATGCGAGTAAAACACAGATGCACAGAATATAACGTAGAGCTTGGCTGGTTCCCTCTTCATCTCTTAATCTCTGATCCTCTCATCTCCCGTCCGTCTCTGATCAGAGTGCACCTCACCTCCCCCCGGCTTCACACACGCACAGTTTTTGATAGGTCCCCCATGTCACCATCTGTGCTTTGGCTCAGTTGTCTTTTTTGATGTGACCAAACCACTGCAATGATTCGAGCCAATGCATGAAAAAGTTTAACAGCCCAGCCCAATGTTTGATTCACTCAGTCAATGTCACTTTGTAAAACAGCAAAACAGGAGTCAACTGTGCTAGTTTCTTTTCTTATGGTCAGACCTGTGTATTTGTTTTTACCCTTTACATTTTCGGCTGTAAAGGTAAAAACAAATACACAGGTCTGACTATAAGAAATGAAACTATATTGTTACTGGAATACCTTATGAACCTAATTAGACTACTAGGAGTCAACTGTGTTAATTCCAAGATGTAGAATGTTAAATTGGTACAATAGAGCAATATAATT
The DNA here is from genome assembly GCA_900303255.1 of Lesueurigobius sanzi. Lineage (NCBI taxonomy): Eukaryota > Metazoa > Chordata > Actinopteri > Gobiiformes > Gobiidae > Lesueurigobius > Lesueurigobius sanzi. The sequence continues at coordinate 48,234 of OMNZ01031848.1, forward strand.
TACATAAAAAAATCAATAATAAACTGATGCTTTTCATTTATCCTGGATCTGGCAAAAAGATGTACTCCAATATGTACATCTTTTTACATCCCTTCGGAGTCCAAATGCTCAAACAAAGCTAAATAATATCTTAGATCTCAAAAACAGTGTGTGTGTGTCAGGAGCAGAGTTGGCTCTGTGCCGGTTGCAGTGAATGCACATTGCACACAGTAAACTGAGCAGATGCAGCCCTCGTTACTCTGACTATTTTCTCATGCAGCTTGACTCCTGATTGCTCAGTTGCACTTCAAAGGGATGCAGCAGTGACTCAATATTGCCAACGGCAAAACAACAATGAGGAAAAAGAGCAGCATATAATTGACAACTCTGTTGAATTTTGTAAAGAAAGGCCACATTATTACTGTGCACACAGTCATCATGTTGTTGTTAACCTACAGCACTTAGAAAATGCAGCTGACTTCCCCTCTTTATGGAGTTGGCACAGATAAAGAGTCTGTCATCCTGTCACCACTGCACTACGGCTGTGGTCAGAGGTCTTCTCTTGCCAGACACTGATAGGTCCAGGAGCAATTCATCACTAAAAGTTCCTTTATAAACAAAAAAAGCTGCAGTGAGCTGTTCTGCTCTGTGCCCATTAATCCTGCAGGCCCTTCAATTAACCTGTCTCCACAAGGTTTCAAACTCCACAGCCGCCTCTGACCTGAGTCCAGAGTCCATTTATTAGCTGCATGTCCAAATAAAATATAATGCAAGAAAATTCAATGCAGGTGCAATAGGGACAGTGTGTTTAATAGAACTGTTTTAAGTTTCTTCTATATCAGACAATAAGGTAAGCGATGTGTTGTTCAGTTACCTTAACATGTTTCGAAAGCTGTACTGCTTCCTTCTTCAGAAGTGTCACATGATGTAGGATGTGACGTCTTACATCCGCTGTTGGCCTGACGCGACCCGACCTGTGTTTAATAGTGTTCTTTTGCAATTAGACTGAAATCCAGAACTCATGAGAATGTGTACAGCCTCCTGTAAAAGTTATGATGCTTAAAAGCCCTATAGCCCTACCTCTTTTTGAATATACAATGAATGTGTTTTGTTTGGAATAACATTTGTGGGGGGGGCATGTGTGTGCTATATGTCATTATACAAACTGTAGCTATTATGTGCTCTCTGTATTTTTTCATTTATATATTGTCATGTCATGGACTAGTTTTGTCAATAGTCCTTCTAACCATGTCTTGTTTTTTTGTGTCATTTAAGTGTATTTTAGTGCTTTTTTACATCAGGGCCAGGAGACTGCAGATGAAAAATAGCCTTTTGGCTAATTCTTGCTTTTTTTTTAAACAATGTCTAATCATGTGTTTTATTAAATTGCACTGTCCCCTTTCAAATAAACAAATCTAATCTAAAAACCTTTTGTCAGTGTATTGTTTACACATCTTGAAAGTATTGTCTAATGAAACTTGAGGAAAGAATTAAGGAAAGTGAAATGAGTTTGGGCCGCAACTAAAAGTTTCAAATTCTGTGCTATTGCTCCCTCTTACATTGTTTGTAAACAGAAAAATGTGAAGTATAGGGTCTTGAAAGTGATACCAATCGAAAAGAATGGGTATAATTGTGTGTTTTGGTGTAAAGTAAGCAACTAAAAACAATTACATTCAAGTCCCTCCCCTGATCTCAGCAACAAATCAAGAATGTTGCAGGATTCGTATGGACCAAGGAGACGAGTTTTCCTGTGTACTGGCAGCAAGCAGGGCTTTTCCCGTCAAATGTAGAGATGGGTACCGTTAAACGATACCAGTATGGTATTGAAAACATAATTAAGGTACTACCGGTAGCGAAAAATAAATTGGTACCAATTTTTTTTTTTTCTTAAGAAAACAAATTTGTCTGCCTGGTGGGACTGCTCTAAAGAAAATGACTTATGTGTTTCAGCTCAAATAAATGATAAAATATTTTTATTGAATAAATGACCATTATTGAGTTCAATTTGACTCTGGAAATAAAAGGGTTTTGTTTTTTGACAAAATGTGTGCGGTTTTGTTTTTTTAGTGCCGGTTCGAGAACCGTTTAAGCACCGGTACCGTTTAAAAAATACTGAGTAGGCACCGGTATCGGATAAAACCCAACCGATACCCAACCCTAGTCCAATCTGGAGAAGGGGGTCATTTACTTTTAAAAAATCTTCCTCTCTTTCTCTCCTCCATCATTTTGCAAACGTACAGACTATCACTTTAATGCACAAATGGAGGGCTCAGATGCTGATGCTCAATGCTTTAATATTCTGAATAACTTGTTAATCCTTTCCTTTTTATTCCTTACATATCATGATCAGTCTATTTATGTTTGTAAACCAAATACAAGATGTATTTTTGAACATTGCACACCTCCCAGACAGAAACACAAGCTTTTCTTTCATTTCCATTACACCACAGAAAGATAACAAATCAGCAGAAAAACAAATGTCTTTTCCAACTAGAGTTGACATCTCTAAACGACTATCATCAATTACTCAAACTGGATTCACTAATGGCAATGGGATAAATCACACGCAAACTCACAGAGGACCTACTCCTGAAAAAAACAACTTTATTATTTCCTTTTAAATTACACAAAACAGTGTTTGTAAAAGCATTGGCCACTGTACAGGCTCGCATGAAAACCTAAGATGTTTTCTTCATCTTTCTTCTCATTCCTCCCATGAAGCTCCTCCCCATAATCCCGAACGGAAAACACCCCTCTGGTCCTGCGCATCTTCACTTGGTTCATAGTCCCGATGCACCTTGATGCCCACTATCAAATTATTCTATAAACAAAAGATAGCCTACTGTTCAGCTGCAATGATAACTAAACAATCCTACAAGGCGCAATAAAAAGCAGAGCATGGTATAAGAATAAATACATCACATATGTCAATAGAAAAGTAAATTGAAGATTGAATAAAAGACTACATTGAAAAAGTAATCCTAATTGACTTGACTCACACAAATGTACACGCACAGTTGGAAATAGGGTCATTAGTCTTGCGCAAAATGAACAAATTTAACTTCATTTAACTTGGCTAAAAATAACCAAAAACGTGTTAGCCTATTTCTTGGTCTACACACAACTTTTCCAAACCACAGCCCGCACACATGTGTTGGCTGTATCATTGTAGGCAATAGCTTGCAGGAATAAAGAAACTTAGAAACACAGGTATAATGACTTTTACGCACTGACCGTCTGCGTCAAAATGCTTCCAGATGTCGATGAACTGCGCTGCTGTGATCTCCGCCTGGTGCAGGTGTGGAGGCTGCTGCGCATGGGTTGCCATTTCCGCGACGCACAGATCCTTTGGTCGAGGGTGTCGTTGGAGACAAACTTTTCCGCGCGTACAGCTCCTTGGTACTGAGTGTGAGCAGCTTCTCTTCAGTCGGGGCTTTTAAACCCCCCACAGCGCCCGCTGCTTCTCCTCTGAGTCTGTAGGGGGCGCACGTAAACAGAGTGGCCTTGTAGGAGTAAGTATACACGAGGAGTAAGTACAGCAGGAGAGCAATTACCGTGCAGTGAAGTGAAGGGGGAGGGATGCACCCATGGGATGCAGCTACACGAGTTTGAACTGCTGTCCGACTCCGATATGAAAGAATCATTACGCTACTTTATATCAAAGTCATTGTGCCTCTAAGAGAAGATCCTCTCAAGACTAGCACTGGGATGCCACTATTGAGGGAATGCGAATGATGTCACAGCATGGCAACAGAAGTCAAATTAATGCCAAGTCTGCATTGTTATTAGGCCTATTTGATTTGGCACTTGGTAAGGAAGCTTAGGGGCGTTCATTGTGTCTACTGATTAAACAGTAAGGTAAGGAACTTTGAGGATTAGAATAGAATAGAACTTTATTGTCTGTTCAACAGAGCAGAAATTTGTCTTTCAACAGGGCACACAGTAAATTAATACCAGGCGCTATTTAGGGCAGAACCTGCAGATGGAATAAATGATTTCTTGTAGATGTTTTTCCGGGCTGGTGGAGTTCTGTATTCTTCTGGTTTCCATTTAGAATGAAAATACTTTGCTTCATCTGGTTTAAATTGGTGAGTGAACTATTTATCTACAAAATAACCTGCATGTACACTTACAAATATATCTTGCATTTAAATTAACATTTCGATTATTGCTATAAAAATATAAAACGTAAAATCCATTGTAGTTAATTTTAAAGAACATTGAGCCCATCATTTACTGTTTAGCTGTCCCTCTCCTGCCCCCTCTGTCCCTGGTGCTGCTGAGGAGGAGCACTCAGTCTCCCTGACCAGTTAAAGCAGCTATGGGCATAAATACAGCAGGCAGAAGCAGCCGAGACAGCCGCATGAATCACTAAAATGGCTTTTGTTCATTCTATAGGATGAACAGTAAAGTCTCCTTTCAACGCTTTCCTCAGAGTGAACTCTCATCCTTCATTTATATAATCCTTTATTTCTACATATATATTTTATCTCAGTTTGGGGCAAGTCAAACTTCCATCTCTCCAGGACCTGTATGTCTCCAGGTCCTGGGGGCGTGCAGGTCGGATCACAGCTGACCCTTCCCACCCTGGCCACAAACTGCTTAACCCTCTCCCCTCAGGGAGGAGGCTATGGTCCATCTGGACCAGAACCTCCCACCACGAGAACAGCTACTTCCCCTCCGCTATTAGGCTCATGAACACTTAATGACATTCAATACCTTTGTATCAGAGCCATGAACACTTAATAACTCAGACTAATGTAAACTGAATAACCTGTTCCATTTGCACTGCTCTATTTGCACTATGTGGTATGTCCACACTCACATTTGCTGCTAATCTGTAAAGGTGGCCACACACTACAGGATTTTAAATCATTTGAGACTAAAAATCTGTGCACAGACTACACACACAAACATGAGGACATACATACACACACATGAAGAGTCCCTCGACAGATCATGCCATGAGAGAAAGTTTTTATTGAGCCACTGCTTCTAAGACTAAAAATCTGGCTAAAAACCCTGTAGTGTGTGTTCAGCTTAATTCACCATTTATGCTGCTGTCTCGTATTGTGTTAAATTACTATTTTATGAGATTTTTCTGTCTTATTCTATTTTTATGCATGCCTTATTGTTCTATAATTCTTTATACCATTTTTTCCATAGTTTATTATTTATCATTATTACAAGTGTATGTTTCATGTTGCACGAGTGCACCGAAGAAAATTCCTAGTCTGTGAAACCTTCATTGACAATGGCAATAAACTCAATTCTGATTCAAAGGATGCGTTATCAATACAAGCAAATCAATTCAATTCCAACTTCAAGAAACATGTGGAAATTACCAAAAAATGGTGAACAAACATGTGAGTCAGCTGCAGTAAGCAATTTGCTGATGTTTCAAGAATAGCACAAATAATAAATTAGTTTAAGAAGACAAAAAAAGACAGTAAGAGAGACAATAAAACTACTGTTAAATGGGACGATTGTTCGCCTGCGCGCTGCTGGACGGACTGCTAATTTCTATAATGCCTTCTGAAAGGGGGGGGTTCTATAGGGATGTCATCATAAGAACCAATGAATAATAATCAGGGTATTTATAGCACAGAGATGAGAGCGTTTCGTGCTCAAAGTGGTGTCTCAAGTTGGACAAAGAAATTTAAAGTATAGTCCATAGGGACAGTGGTGATAAGAAAAGGATCTTATCATCAGGACTGTAAATCCGTTCCAAACTAGACTATGCAAACGAGAAGATAAAAAGGTACAGAAAGAAACTAACAATACTGTTGAATTTAGTGCACAACATCCATGAAATGTACCATTCTCATACTGTTAAGAACACTTGTGCCAAGGGATTCTAATTCTCAAAAGATGCGGCTCAGGAAAAAACATAACAGGATCTGTGGAGTTGGCCACAGCTGGAACATCAGCTGACAAACACGTCACACTCCTTAGGTTCTGAGGAAAGTCTCTTACTGAAATATGTCAAGGTACAGATAGCATCTATTACTCTAATGAACCAAATAATAATCATTATTGACTGAAGACAAAATGGAGTTCTTTGGCACAACAGATATACAATAATGCAAGCAAATAAGAAATTCCTTTGTAATGGGGAAAAATAGATCATTGTAGACAGATCATGCATTGACCTGTAAACAATACTGCAGATTATAGAATATTTTACCTCCCAAGGTTGTAAAGCGCTCCAGCATGTATTATAAACAACATTAATTGGATTGCGATGGAGGTAAGGTCACTTTCCACACTATGGCAGCAGATTAAAGCTGCGACAGACACATAGTCATGTTGAAACTGGGCCGTGATAGGTTTTTCAAATAGATGACTTTGAGTCTCACAAAGATCACAGCATTACAGTTTCTCAGTTTAATCTGCCTTGTGTGCCTTGATTACGATCCGGGAATAAAAATGTGTTAAGCAATATACAGTAGCTGAAGTTATGAAGGTTATTCATTCATAAATGGACAAATAGTTCCTCAAACAGTCTCTGAGCATCCCACTGTATGCTCTGCACAAGCCAACATTTAGGCTTGTATAAGGAAGACGATGCACAAATGTAAACATTTTGTATAGTCAGAGCAAAGCAGAAAGTTGCCAGAGATGTGACTTTGCAGAAGTGGGTTCTTTTAACACTTGGCTCAACTTTGTACTCGTCATGAAAACAGAAGCATCTAATCTAAGAGGAGAACACTGGCGTCTCAGTGGCATCTCACAATGTTTTATACTGTATCCATTTATGTAAACAGTGCACGCTTATAGACACAGTGCACATTATAGCAGTGATGGGGCATTCTCATGAAATATGTAACAGTAAACATGAAGATGCCTGCTTTGCATTTATCCTCAAAAAATATTCTCCATCTTTGCTCGCTGAATGAATCAATTGAACTCTGACCCCAGCATGCTGCCCTTCACATGCTTCAGCGGATGTGCACAAGACCCCACTTCTGTGAGACAGGACAGTCAGCTCGAGTCTTATGTCAAAGAAACAGAAAAACAGAGACTTGACGCAGCGACGACAAAGACAACTGTTCCCAGCGTCATGGGTTCAAGTCCCTGCACTTTGCTTTACTTTATTCATTTGAATCAGGGACAGGGCACAACATACATTAACCTCGAACAGGAAAGATGCAGGTGCTAATTTCCACCTCGTCCCTGGACAGGCTGATTTAAACATGCTTTGAATCCTTTTAACACAAAATGGGAATTTAAGTCAATAATAATAATAATGAATATTATGTAAATACAGATGTGGCCAAAAGTTTACAAACCCTTTTATGTAAACTTAAAAGTGTTTACATACCATTGTTCATAGAATATGAATGATAACACAATCTTGAGTTTACTCTTTTGAAATCATAATGAAACAGAAACTACTCAAATGTCCCTGATCTAACGTTTACATGACCTTCAACAACTGCCAGGAAAATTGTTCAGGAGCAAAGAAAAACTCACTTCAGTTGAAATCAGGACTCTCTGACAAAATTGGACTCTCCGAAAAATGTATGTTTGTTTCAAGATGCACAATATGTAAACTTGTGGTCAGGGACATTTGGGTAGTTTCTAGTTGAAAAGCGTAAACAAACAGGTTTTTTTGACAATAAATAGCTTCACACAACCACTAACCAGGAGAGAAATAAAGGTTTTTGTGTGATCATTCATATTCTTAGAAATGCATAAGTTAGTATGCAAACCTTTGGCCACAACTGTACCTAAGTATGGAGGACCAAGACTGCCAAAATGATAACTAAATGAATTATTTAATTACAGTGCAATGAATTTCCATACTTATTGAAATAATCTTTAAATTTGCATTTACAAAGTAATAAAGGTTATTTATAAACATATAATTAATGTATTAATTTATCATCTTTGCAGTCCGGGTCTTCCATATTCTTAGGCTGCAACCTTAACCTTTCCCACTGTTTTCTTTCTTCTTCTTCTTCTTCTTTATTGCAATCAAAGCTACGGTCAATTATAGCATTTTTTTATCATCAGGTTTACATACTGTAGCACGTGCTTTGGAGTAAATCATATTAGTAAGCATTATTCATTTGTTTTCAACAAAATAAAATAGAGCCAAAAATTGAGATTTATTAATATGAGGGAATTTCGCCAAACCGCAAAGCCAGAGAATACATGCCCTTCTAACATAAACTATGAACAGAAATAATAATTATCACATGCTCAAAGGCACAGTCAATGTTCAATTAGTTGTAAGAAATGCACACCACAATGTTTGTTGGCTCACTGTGCTGTGTGTGCATGTGCAGATTGAATTAGAGCACTTTGACATTAGCCGCCGTGTTAATACGCCCGAGCAGCAGTCGGAGTCAGAGTTTGCCATTTGTGTAAATTAGAATGACAGGGTGCATCATCGCTGTAATCGCCCTTTTTATCAGTACCCACAGCAAGTTAAATATGATCAAAACTGATAATCGTCCAAGCTCGAAAAATGTTGAACCGAAAGATTATGCTTTTGGCTGATACCGTCTCATCGGCTCCATGTTGTGTTAAATAAATCCCTATAAAACGACAGTGTGAAGCTGCGGTTTGCTGATTACATCTCTGCTGTTTCCACCGTGCCAAGTTGCCCGACAAAACAAACTCCCTGCTGAGATTGCAAAGTCATTCAGTTTCTCACAATGTGGCCCAAACAGCTATTTAGTACAACAGGGCTGATACGTTTTCCCATAGAAACCCCTCTTCCTCTGGGAACAATTAGGACGATGGAATGGACCTCCTGTGAGCGCATATCCGAGCTGAAAAAACACCCCCCACATGCAGGAGTGTCACAGGAGACAGCAGCCTTCATACAGCTGGATGATGCAACACGGAATCTAAATACCTGAGACATCCAAACACCGGTATGTGGAGGCATCTCGCATGAATTAATGGGCATGATTGTTCGTTAAAGATTTCAATTTTCACACACCCAGTAGCTACAGGATTAAAGGAATAATCTGGTGGTCTCTTTATATGCAAGGAGCTGAAAGTGAAGCAGTGGATGTGTTGTAAACAAAGTAGTATCAGAATCAGAATCTGAATAGAATTTATTGCCATTGTCAATGAAGGTTTCACAGACTAGGAATTTTCTTCCATGTACTCGTGCAACATGAAACATAAACTTGTAATAATGATAAATAATAAACTGGGAAAAGAAAAAATATAAGACTATAATATGATTATCTTCCTGAAACTGTTCACCATTGTCTCCTCCATCTCCCCAAAGCGCTGCACACATGTGTAATAAACTGCCTGCAGCCAACATGGGCTCAGAGCCAGTCTCTAAGCCTGGGTGTTCTCTGATGCAGGTCACGCCAAACTGTCAACATCTGCGCATTACCTACGACTAACTGGACATAGGTGCTTTTGTGCATATTACTTAATGATTAATTATTTGTAATGAATAATGTGTTAAGAAGAAGGAACTTTGACTTCAAATATCCATTTGCAAGGACTACACTCAAATAAATGTGTGTCTCTGTGACTGGTGTAAAAAGATGGAATTGCTTTGAAAATTAACTTTAAAAATGCTCAAATATTCATCAATGTAAGTAGACAGAGAAATGGAAAGTATTTATTTCCATATTCAAGTTGTATGTACAAGATTAAGTATGTTGCTTTCAACAAAATATTAATCTAGAGCCAAGTGACAATTTGTGGTTTCATTTTGTTGATACATTGCCTGGCCAAAAAAATATGTTTCCACCTGGATTTAACTAAGCAAATAGATCTGGAGTTGCTGTAGTTGGTCAGTTTTAGGTTCAGCAACACTGTGCCCAAAGAATGAGATCAGCTGATAAAGTGAACATCCTGAATGACCCAGTTATTCATATAACTTATCAATTAATCGACAACTAATCAATTATTGAAATAGTTATCAACTATTTTAGGAATTGATTAATATACACAGCCTCAGACAGAGCAAGAATTACATCACAATGTCGTACACTATTTTACTATTTAAGAGACTATTTTAGTCTCTTAAGTTTAGGGTATATACGTTTTACCTCTCTTTATCCCTTATATGAGAGAAATCTCAGACCATTTATTATAATCAGGGGAGAATGAGCCTCAGTCTTGGGGTTGCCAGATCCTATGGCAAAACCAGATTGGACATAAATATATTTTAACAATCCCAGAATTAATTCTAGAGGTTCTGAGCTTTCAAATGAGGACTGTCAATGTTTTACATTCACTCTATACATGGTGGTGGGAAGCTACACATGCAGCCACAGCCGCCTTTTGGGGCAGACACCATTCACTCACTCACACAGATTGTATTCATCCTGACACTGTATGTGTTTTTAGTGGTAGGAGAAACCGGAGCACCCAGAGGAGACCTACACAGACACAGGGAGAACATGCAAACTCCACACAGAAAAGCCCAGTCGGCCTGGGGATCGATCCCAGGATGACCATTAGCCTCCACATCTGGAGATGGGTCCCACTATTACAGATTGTCCCAATGGCATCGAAGGATGGGTCAAATGCAGTGGACAAATTTCCCTACGGGGACAATAAAGCTCACCATAACCTTATACATATAGTAACAGCAATAACAAAATATTTGACCTCCCAATTAAACTGGATGGAACTGATTTATAAAAATAAAAACCTGGCCACACTCAGTTTTTGGGAGGTGAGAGAGTACATTACACAATAAGAAGCCTATATCAGTTCACGGGCTACGAGCTAACATGAATCATCTGAGGTTGACAAGTCCCCATAAATAAATGCAGCCAAGCGCAACAAGCACTCCCACCTTCACGAATAAAAGAGCCGTACATATACCAGGGCATAGATTTCTTCTCATCAGCTGCCCCTTGTGAGCGTTTGAACATAATAAAAGCCAGAGTGGAATGTGGCACCGTAGTCATGATTTGTGACTTGGGCACACACCTCTGCTCAGGTAATTCCTTTTATTGAATCCGTGGGCGAGGCTTTAGTGAAATGCTGCCTGTACAGCCTAAAGGACAAAGTACAGGAGGACAAACGGATAATCTGTCACCTATTGATCGCTATTGTTCGAAATAAATCAAGATTTGTAATTATACCCAATTAATCAAATGAAAGGATGGCCAGTGTGTGGGAGATAATCCAGCCCTGGACAGCAGTACTGCATTTAGAGGCTTTACCGCTGTGACATTTCAGTTCAGACGCAATAAGCTGACTCCTGGCATGAAAGCTGGGTATTAGCCCCGGCAAATTAATGCTGGGTTTCAAATAAAAGGCTTTGCATTGTTGTATGCTGTTGGGGAGATATGAACAGAAACATGTACTTTTTAAACATTTAAAACGGTGAGATGTGACAGACATAAACATGTGAGCACGTAAAAGCTGGGCATGTGCATTACCCATCTACTGTATTTACTTTGTTCATTCTGTTCTGAGCACCTTGTTGAAAAGTGAAAAAGAGATCAGTACAATACTGTACAATATACGGCAGGGTGATATGACCTCAAATCGGTATCACGATATAAGAAAGAAATATCACAATAACGATATATAACTGACAACGGATAAAATATTTCAAAATCCCAGCTTTACGCCTATTGGGAAAGATTTCTTTTTTCCTTTTAGTGCCATGCTAATTTCCTTGCAAATTTGATCTACTCAAACAACAAACTGTACATCCTTCAATTAATTTCACGTTTAAGCACCTGCCCCTAAGAGGAGGGTGGGGTTAGCTGTGGGGGCCTTTCGGATGTGCTACAAAAACACCTTAGTGGGAGTCGCAGTAGCGTTTCACCAAGCGCCAAATGTTTGCTTTGTTCATGTTCAAGAAGTGTATTTTGTAAAAATGGATTGTCTGTGTGTCTTTTTTGATTAAGTTAAAGAATGAGATGAGAAAGTGTGGGTGCAGTAAAATAGCATATGATATTGATAGTTTAAAAGTAATCCACGGCAATGGTGGGATATAGTTTACTCTTTGTGCAGATTTGAGACGTTGGTTATGACAGTGGACCATTATCTGTATATACAGTACAGTGAGGCCAATAAGTATTTGATCACCCTGTGATTTTGCAAGTTCTCCCACTTAGAAATCATGGAGGGGGTCAAAAATGTTCATAGTTGGTGCAATTCCTCTGTGAGAGACAGAATCTAAAAAAATCCGGAAATCATATTGTATGATTTACTAACAATATTTTTTGTATATTACAGAGTCAAATAAGTATTTGATCAAACAATTTAAATATTTGGTACAGAAGCCTTTGTTAACAATTACAGACGTCAAACGGTTCCTGTAGTTCTTCACCAGGTTTGCACACACTGCAGCAGGGATTTTGGCCCACTCCTCCACATAGATCTTCTCTAGATCTGTCAGGTTTCGGGGCAGTCGCTGAGCTACATGGAGTTTCAGCTCCCTCCAAAGATTTTCTATTGGATTTAGGT
>OMNZ01031849.1:2754-24675 GCA_900303255.1 Lesueurigobius sanzi
CTGGCTGGGTCACTTTTTAGGGTCCTAGTCAAAGAAATGCAAGAAAACTATCCTGGAAACCCATAAAATTGACAATAAATGCTTTATATTTAGATTTCCAGAAATGTCTGAGTTTGCAATATACTAAAAACTAATTTCATTTCACTATTAGGGAAAAATCAGGTATAGTCCCTATATAGGCGGGGCACTGGAGGTGAATAGGGGAAAAATATTTAAATAAGAAACAGTATATCAATATGATGTCATTTTATGTTTACATATAAAAGTTAGGTATTTTAATACAAATGGCCAAAATTGCCTATATTTTTGTTGACAACTTTTTTTTTTGTGTCAATTTTGGATATTAGTACTGTATTTTCCAGACTATAAATCGCTCCAGAGTATAAGTCGCACCAGCCAAAAAATGCACAATAAAGAAGAAAAAAACATGTATAAGTCGCACTGAACTATAAGTCGCATTTTTGGGGGGACATTTATTTTACAAAATCCAAGACCAAAAACAGACATTTCATCTCGCAAGGAAATAGAATAGAGAACAACAGGGTGCATAGGTGTACGGTATGCTAACGTAGCACATTGGTGGTTATTCAGCTACATGAAGCATAAACAACAAACTGAATAGGTGTCTGGGATGTTAACGTAACATATTCACAGTTATTCAGATATGTATAGCATAAAGAAAAGAATCTGTGAAAATAATTTCATATGTGAAGTTCTATGTTTTAATGTATAAGTCGCATCTGAGTATAAGTCGCAGCACCAGCCAAACTATGAGCAAAAGTGTGGAAAATACGGTAACTAAATCTGTAAAAGTTCAGATTTCGCCTTCAAAGTTCAAATTTCGTGTTCAAAACTAAATAAATCAGGCTAGGAATTATATATTGAAAAATCCAACAAACTGAATAGGTGTCTGGTAGGTTAACATACCAGACACCATATATTAATTAATTCATATATAAGTCGCACCTGCGTATAAGTCGCAGGACCATCAAACTATGAGAAAAAGTGTGACGTATAGTCTGGAAAATACAATCTTTTTCAGCAAAAAGAAGACTCCAAAAACACAAAATAGAACCAAATCAAGGCCAAAAATGTAACGAATTTAGGAAAGTTATTACTCTCGTTGGCAAAAAATGTAAAAATCTCACTCAGATGGAAGACTGAATTTGCGATATTTCATGGCTTCTTGCGATATTGCATCACCTAACATCGCAATACAATATTTTTTGCGATATATTGTGCAGCCCTTTCATGGACTCACTGTTCAAACTGGAATACAACTTTGGAAACTTCTACTACGATGGCGAATCCTTTATGACGAGAGAGCCTGAACAAACAAGCTGTCTCTGCTGCATCATTTATTTGACACCTCTAATTGTAACTGAATTCTTTACACAGACTAGTTTTGTTTTCACATCCAGCCCAATGCTTTTCTTTATGCTTTATTTCATCCAGAAAGTACATTTTGTGTACACGCAGGCAGTAAATAACCTATTTCCGCTCATCTTTACTCTGGTTTGAGCCTAAGCCTATAATGGAAAGTGTGTTGTGAAGTGGTAGGTGGCGTGCGGATGACATATTTTGACGCTGGTGTCACTACATGCGTCTCTGCGTCATTGATAATTCATGTGGCTGTAGCATTATAATTAGGATGTGGTCTTTATGGGCGCCACATGTTGCTCTCTTGAGAACGGCTTCTGTTTATTTCCGTTCATGTTGAGGTCAGCCACTTTCCTTGATATCGTTCTGAAGTTTTTCAATACGAGAGATGCCGATGCGAGGAAATCAAAATGTTGAAATGTCTGCCAGAGTATTATTATGGTAACATTTGGCACAGAGGTGTTTGTTGTAGCCTCGTTGTGCAGCTGGGTGCCAGACATGCATGCAGTTTTTTGTCCGGTGTCTTGGCCAATTTCCTTCCGTTCTGTCACTGTAAATGCTTACAGAGACACTACCCCCTATTTAAGCTTGTAGATATGTGCCGAAAAAGGTTATGCCTTCTGGTAATGTGTTCAAATTAGGGATTTATGCTGCTTTCTTTTTGCGTTTGAAGCTCTGAAAAAAGAGAGATGTGACGACTTAAGTGTATGGTAATGGGGATCTTTTTCTGTTTAGTGCTAATATGATTACCGGAAAATAAAATAAATGCTGCACATGCTTTATGAAGGCCATGATAAAGGTAGAAAATAAAAAGAACTGTACGTCCGGAGAAGAATAGTTGACCCACTTTAATTCAAAGCTGTAATGGTTGAATGTTATAATATATAGTTACTATTTTATTTTATTTTTATTAGATTTTTTATTTATTTTCTAGTTTTATGCATGCCTTATAGTTATCTTTATTTAATTATTACTGTTTTATTTTTTTCTCCATAGTTTATTATTTATCTTATTTTATATTTATGTTCCATGTTGCACGAGTACAGCAAAGTAAATTCCTAGTCTGTGAAACCTTCACTGACAATGGCAATAAATCTGTTCTGATTCTGATTCTGATAGGTGTGTCACAATGGCGCAATGGCTGTCTGATGGTATTGAAATTACCTTCTTTAACTAAAACTACAAACTACAAACACTTAATCAGATTGGATCTTTGGAAAATGCATTATTATTTTACAGCAGCATCCTATGCACAATTTTAGTTGCTTTGGGGAGCAGTTTCTGGCAAATTTCTTGTTGGAATTGAAGTTGTTGGACAGAACTGTTTTCAACTCTAAACTTGAGTAAATTTACTGTAAGACCTGTTAAATTTTGGTTCCTGTTGTTTGTCAGTTGAGGTCATGGGTCAGTAGGGTTTTTTTTTCTCCCAGGGGCAGCAAGGGAATTCATGTTTTGAATTATTTGGTGATTTTTAAAATATTTTTTTATATGAGGTATGTTTTTCAACTCTGTATAAACTATACTTCCTGCCCTGATGTCGGTGCATGACCGAGCACATGTGCGAGATGTTTTCGTTCTTCAGTGCCCTGTGTGTGCACGTATATAAGCCATCAGAGCAGCTGACTTTATAGATTGTGAAGTAAAGTGCGTGTATCTGCTATTGTGAATCTGCAGCGGCTCCGGTCTGCAGCTTTTTGCTCTCCTTTTCATGCCGCCGCTCGGAAAATACATATAAAAAAAAACCTTTGATATCAAGTAGGGGGCCACAATATATACAAAGTTATCTGTGCCTTTGTAAGTGACGACAACGATTGTCTTTATAAACAACCGACCGTGCAGCATTGCTAAATGGCGAAGATTTTCGGGAGGATTCCTCAAGCTCATAAAACAAATTTGGGTCGCACATAAATTGACAGGGTCGGTCGATCGGAACCAAACTTTATTTTTTCCTATAGGCCTTAGTATAGTACGCAGTAAATCAGCCCCATCCCTGACACAAATAGATGGTATCGTTTCCTATCCTGGCCAGCCGGACTACACGCTTTACAGGACTAGTCTTGGAGCAGGTGTGACTTCAGTGATTTCCAGATGAGCGTGATGGACAGACGGGATTAACCAAACAGAGAAACACATGGTTCGACCAACATGGCAACTTAACGTGTGCAAAAAATTACATTCAACAAGAAATATCGTGCTGAAAATTCAAGGTGATCTACTAAACAATTTTAATAAGAGGTTGGAACGTTAGAAAGTGATTTGAGAGTCTTCAGTCTTCTGCGTTTCAAATGTGCATCTGTGATTGGGCTGATGTTAACAAAATGGGCTAATAATGGGGCTGTGGGCAGACGCTCCTCCTTTTGAACAGAAAGCCGGAGCGTCTGGCTAAACAGGCGAACAATTTCCACTTTTACTGACAATATTGTCATTGGAATTTTATTATTTTATTATCATTGAAATAAAAAGGAAACAACAAACCGTAAACATTGATACTTTGACATTTATGTATTTTCATTTAAGGCAGTTGTTCCCAAATTGGGGTCCGGAGCCTCAGAGGGAATACAGGGGTGGCCTCCAAAAGAAAAAAAGAAAAATAAATAACATAACATATATATATTTTATGTTAAATGAGTATTTAGGCTAAAGTCATGGATAATTGTTTTTTCAGATGGAAATTTAAAGGGTAATACATTCCAGATTATTTTTTCATAGAGTGCCCATGCAACCTTCACATCGATAAGGAGGCCTTGACACTCCGGACTTTGGGAATGACAGATATAAGGCTTTGCTGATACTCTATTGGTAAATTAAAGTCTATATTTGGAAGATGGCCAGTTGGGAATTGTGAATTATGCAAAGGATTTGACTGTCCCATAAGTAACAGAAACCATTTGACCTTTCCTACATGTGGGAGCCCAGGCGAATATAACAGCTGGAGATGTTCACCCCTATACCTCCGTGATGCACGGGTCTTGTTTTAGTTTAGCGGTGGGTCGCTTGATAGCCATATTGACACTGCCGGACTGCTGCGGTTCTCAAACCCACAACAACCTATCTGATTTCCTCGCAGAAATCCCTAGAGAGGCCGAGCTTCCATTTTTTTTCCCTAACTTGTGTAGAAAGTGCAGGACCTGGCTGGGAGGTCAAATCAATCTTTGCTATTTATTACATAGAAATGTGACACTGTGTCTTAAATGCCCCGTCTCCAGTGATTTAGCCTGTGTCTGCTTTATGTCGGTGCTGTGCGTGTGTGTCTGTGCATGCCACTGAGGTGGAGAGCTCTGCCGTTTTACGACCATTGTGCCAAATTGTCTTTTTCTCCGACTTGTGTCTTGTAAACAAAGATGGGTTAATATGCTCTTTGAAGACAGTTTTATGTAAAGCTTTTAGGCCTGGCGTATGTATCATATTTACTGTAAGTACACTTCAAACACAAGTGCGGGCTAATGCAGTGGATGGTAGTCATGCACAGGTCACGTCCTAAATATGATCAGTATCTTCTGCGTGCTTTGAAGGCTCTGAGTTCTGTCTATATTAGGCAGCTCAGACAGTGCAGGCCAATGGGACAGTGACACAATCATTAGCGCCTTTGGGGATACTTTGTGTTTCTGTGGGAAGTGCGGCTCTGTTTACTGCGTGACAATGTGATACTGTGCGGCTCATGCTGTCTTAATTGGAAACAGTCTCACCCCACAAAAGGTGCATAAGACCCTTGATTTTGTGAGGCAATCTTTCCCCTCTCCGACTCCCCCACCTTCTGCTTCCCTCTGAAGAGGAGCAAAAGCCCCCTAAGCATTTCCTTAATCCTCTGGAAGATCATGCTCTCCCACTAAATATGGTACCTGTGGACAAACAATGGATTTTTCCATAATAATAAGTTGAAGATTTCATTATGAGCGGCTAATGGGTGTATGGGTCTTGGTCTCAGCAGATACACGGAGAAGCTTCCTTTTGATCAGCAGCATAGGGTTAATCCATGGTAAGAAATAATGGAGCTTTGGAGATGGGGGGAGGAGGGGGTGCAGTATTGAGCTGTGTAGAATTTACAGCCGAGAGGGCTGAGTAAAAGGATGATTTTTAGAGCCTCTCGCTGCGTATTGAAGGGAAGACTGTCTGACAAGTCATCAATGAGCCTCGACGCTGTACTAAACTAATGAAAGCTGCATTTGATCTTCTGCGAAGAGGTTCAATACCACTCCGGCTATTATTTAAGTCCTCAGCTGCACCCAGACCTGTTTTCAGATCCCAAAAATCATTAACCTGCACAGTGAAGTAAACTGTGTTTGTAAGTATCGGATGAGGAGGAAATATCTAAACTGCTTATAATGTATCCCTGTTGATTGCATCCAATAGACACTTCCTGACCTGTTTAGAGCTTGTCGAAGTCTTTCTCATGCACCACATTCACTTAGCACTGCCATCTACACCCAGCTGCTCATGTTAATGTTACATTGGAACAGCTTTGGCAGCCACTTCGTGATGTTTATGCTTCTTTTTGCTCTTTACTTCTTCATCTTGTTCATTTTAATTTGCCTTGGCTTGCTTGGGTCACGTTGAGTCTGACTATCTCTCTCTCACGTGCATTTACAGCACCTGCGACACCGGCCAGAAACATTGTTTTCTCAGTCAAAATCATAATAAATTCATCTTTTGTTGAATGTATATTCCGACTCCACTGTTAAAGGCCACCCTGACTGCACTTGAGTCGAGCAGGATGAAAAATTTGGTCTGAGCCGGTGCCAAGGAACAGGGCATGCGTCATCTACTAACATCAATGATGGGGCTGCACCGCAAGCAAAACAGCCCATCCTCGCACTTGAACTGCCGTGATTCAAGGTTATGTTAACTGAAACATGTTGAAGTAATAACATAAACACTCCGATAAAGCGGCCTTTTGAAAGATTTCTGTAATAAATCTGAGCTGAGGGGCCTGACTGAAATTTGTGATGACATTAAGCAGTCACGGACTAAAAGTCATCCATTAAGAGGCTCAGCATCTACTTGACTCCCCAATCCTTGGCATCTTGAGTGGTAGATATTTTTATACCAGCAAAACAATAAAAGTGTTATTACAAATGATTGGGCAGTCTAATGTTGAATTAGAAGTGTTTCTATTGGGTCATGTGGCTTCACGATAAGGATCTATCTATCTATATACAATAACATACAATAATAATCACAATTGTTTTTGATTCAGAATTGCAATTTTGCTGTATGAATGGGTGCAATTAGCAGATTACCAAACCTGCAGGTATTTAGGTACCGGTATGTACCTGTCTCCAAAGAATTTCTATTATATTTAAAATATTTAAAACCCTGTAGTTTGATTCTTGTATTATTCTTGTATCTTTTTTTCAAATGTTGATGATTCTGTAAGTATTTAAAATATGCACTGTAAACATAAACAAAACAAAAAAACACTAATAACACATTTTTTTAAATCCTAAATCATGCCGCCCTTCTCCACCCTCCACACAACATTGTGGACATTTGGTCCTACATGAATAAATAAAGATAACAGCAATGCACATATAAACAGCGTTGGCCTATATTACTTATCCTCATGATTTTATATGTTTCTGTACAACTTGCAGTGTTTTTTTAACAGTTATGTCTTCTTTAATTTAGGCAGAGTGGAGTGGATTGGACACTTCCCAATGCCAAGAAAGAGGTGGTGCTCCATTCTCCTCGGGCTGATTGGATGATAGAGTAATATAGAGAGGAGAGAGAGAGAGCTGGGGCTATGCTACCAAAAGGCCTGCTAATCCTCACGTATATATTCCCCTAATTAATCCTGATTACCACTTTTTAATCGGCCTGCCCTGGAATAAAGTGACACTTCCTAATGAATTAAAGCTGCTATTTGCAATTGGTGCACCGTCCCCCCCCCCACCCCCCCGCAGCCCCTCCGTATTGGTCCCGTGTGGCAGCCCGTGGTCTGTCAGTGGCGTGTGGTCTCACTCCACACTAGTTAACTGCTAAATGCTGAGGTCACACCTGTGGCCTTTTATGGGTCTGCTAAATCAGCGGGGGGGTGTTGGTCCGAGGGCTCCTGCTGCTAAAGACATGTAGGCGCTGGACGATGCTTAGGAGTGTGCGTGGCCTAAAACAGATACTGTAAGTGCCATTGACGAAAATAAACATATGCTTGTAATTTATTGATTTACTTGTGTGAACCAGAAATGGTCATTTGTTATACATGAAATTAATTCAACTTTAGTTTTGCTGGTGTCACCTCTAGATTATGGTGATAAATATCTAAGACAATTGCAAATTAACTCTTGAAGTTATCCCTTTCGCTGCTTACATCATCAGTGACATCAGCTGGAGGCAGGAAATGAGCACGATAATAAGATTAAACTAAAACTAGCGATCATAAGTGTAAAACTACAACGAAAAAATGTGGTCCTGTTGTGGCTTAAGGTGCTAGAACAAGAGGAACGACATTTGAGACGATAAAATAAGGTTTTATCTGATATTTACAACAGTTAGACATTTGTTTATCGTTACTATGACAACAGCTACAATGGAAATAGATAGGGATTTAGCTTTCCGCCTCCATCTAAGCCCAGAATGGGTCTATAACAATACGACATGGCGACCTCAGCCCTTGGTCAGCCTAGTGTCTAATCCAATGAAACCCATTTAGGCGCCAAAAAGGTAAACAGATAGATTGCTGACCCGGCCGTTACTTCCGGGTCAGTAGTGTCCGGCGTGCGGGCGCTTTGAGAGCTCCCCCGTAATGAACTGTGTCCCCCTGCGGTCGGGCCCTCTGCCTCCCTCATTTGAGTGGCTCCATCCCTGGGAGATGGGATCCTGTGAAGCAGTGATTGTTTCCACGATTAGGTGGGAAGAGTAGCCGGGCCGCGCTTGTGGATCGCTCCCGCGGATTGGCTGCCTCAACAGCGCCCCGTCCGAAAAACAATAGCCAGCTGTCGCCCGCCGGCTGATGTGCGTTTGATCAGCCAAATGAAGGCTGCTGGCATTTCTTATGGAGTGGAGATTGCTTATCGATCTATATCAAAATATTCATGCTAATCCCGGGGCAGCCGAGACTATTTTCAAGCTGGGTTAGCAATCAGAGCTGCTGGCCTGTCTGGAACAATTCGCTGAGCTGGGAAGTCTAATCAGCTCGGGGTCCTGCAGTCAAATGCACTTTGCTGTTTAAATTTGGACCCCTGACATTGATGGAGGAGTCCAGAGAAAGGTGTTGACAAACCAAATTGTTTGTTCCAGCACTATTTTGCTAGAGATCAAGTCCAGAGTAATGTGCAGTGAATTTGTTCATTACTAGCCCTGGAGAGGAGGCCTGAGGTCTCTCCCCCGCTGCAGGAGTCGGGCCGAGCTGAGCACATGCATGGCTTTGTGCATGTTGGAGATGTGCAGGGGTGAAAGGTGTGATCTTTGGCTGTGGACAGCTCTGTGTCAGCCCGTCCCAGAGGGTAAACTGGCTGGCTGTGAGCATCTGGGGTCCCTCTGAATCCGGATTGGGAATTAACCATAGCTCCATTTGCTGCCTGTATCTGCCCTAGACGTAAGAATTGCCTACTATTTTATTTGATTTTATGAAAGGGAAAAATCAGCTGAGAAGTTATTTCTAGTATTTTTAATTTCTATTTTGGAAGAATACTAAAATCAGATATAGTTAAAAATTATAATAATTTTAAAAACATCATTAACTTGCTGCTTACTTATTAATTGTAATTTTAATAAATAAGTATAGATTTTAATAATTATGCAATATGTTTGATTAGAATAACATATCTGCAGGTTAATAAAATATTATTATAAATGTGTCATGTGTTAGCAGAGTGCCCGACATGTAGCTTTATTTGAACTAAGAAATGCCATAACACATAAAATACTTAAGAGTGTGCTCATTGAACACAGATTACGCTTCCTTACTTCCTCTGCTCTTAGCCCCGCCCCCTGGCTGTGACGCAGGCCGTTCTAAATCTGTCCCAATACGTTAATACTGTCATGCAATTATTGTGCAAAGAAATCTGTGAAGAAAAGGCATTGCCAGAACGGAGAGATTATCCCGCTGGAGGGTGGAAGGGCTAATGTCTTACCATATGGCCAAGATTGTACTGTGCAGTGTCCTGCTTCAGGGTCAATCATACATCAAGTATTAGTGTCAGGTGCAGATTAATGCTAAAGTTGCCTCACCTCACTGTACACGGTGCATGCCACTGCCGCATTGTCCCGACATGATTCATGCTCCACATTAAGAAACATTTACAACGGTGTTATTATTTTATACATTATTTACAGAGAGGTGGAAGTTACTGTCTCACAAGACGCACCTGAAGTGACTTTCTGAGAGCTGTTCCTGTAGATGGATTATTGGTGCACTGTAAAATATTGCAGTCCATCTCTCCGAGCTTCAGCAAAGGTTTATCCTCTGATTTACATGTTATACTCAAATAAGGAAAAATAAATCTACATTTTGATTGTAGATTTAGTTGTAAGTGTGCTGGAAATGGATATAGCTTTTGAAAATATGTGTTAAAAAATTAAGGTGGAACTAATAATTTGAATCATCGATTTGTTAACTTTCCAGGTATGTACAGTATACTTGCAATAATAATAGATGTGTTATGTAAATTGTGAATTAAATATTTTGACCTTTGTTATTGTCAATATGTTTATGTTTATTCAGTTAAACAGATGTTCATTTAAATAGACTTCATGTTGTATATTGACAATTTCAAAGTTCTATCATACTATTTTTTAGTATTCAGTATCTTATCTCTGTATTTTATACTTGTAAATGTGTACATATTCTCAGATATGTATATTCCAGAGTACCTATATCCGGATTTCTTTCTCTCACATTTATTATTTTGTTATTGTTGTTATTTTAAGATTGTTATTTTTATTGTAAGATACAATTCGCCCACAGTTTCCCTTGTGGATCAATAAAGTCTGTCTAAGTCTAAGTCTATGTACTGTATATTAAGATCCCCATTAGCATCTTCTTCCTGGGGTCATTTCACATCAAGGATATTTCACAACAGTCCAACAAGTCATAATACAAATTAAAGAAAAGTATTTTCTGTATGTAAGGTATGAACAAGAAAAAACATATATAAGCTGCACTGAACTGTAAGTTTCATTTTTGGGGGGAAATTTATTTTACAAAATCCGAGTCCAAGAACAGACATTTCATCTTAAAAGGCAAGTCATAATAATAAGAGAACAACAGGCTGAATAGGTGTACAGCACTAACCTAACACATTGATGGTTATTCAGCTACAAGAAGCATAAACAACAAACTGAATAGGTGTCTGGTATGTTAACGTTACATATTATTCAAATAACATGTGAAAGTATATATTTTAATATATAAGTCGCACCTGAGTATAAGTCGCAGGACCAGCCAAACTATATTTGGCTTATACAGTATAGGCTTATATCATACGGTGCTTCCTCCTTGATGTACTGATGATTTTTCAAATTATTATTATAATTTTCGTGAAATGTTACACATGAGAATTTATTTTTGAGGGTATGTATGTATGAAGTACCAAGTATGCATGCGGTTGAATGTTGCTGTATCTGCTGCTATGATTTGTTTCTTTCTTTCTGCGTATCGTTTCACTTTCCATTATTTTTATTTTATGTTTTTATTTCATGTTTTTATGTATGTACTGCAAAACTATGAGGAAAAAGTGCCACTTATAGTCCGGAAAATACGGTACAGATGCAACGCTAATACAAACAGTGCATGAAGTTTTTAGTTATAGATTTTTGTCGTTTGTTGTTTCGTTTCAAGGATCTCCTGCAGCTATTGCTTTCCTTGTAGACTTGTGTTATTTATTTTATTTTTTGCAGCGAGTTGCTGATACACACCCATATATTTTCCCAGATGGTGATTTACCACACACTTAGCCTTGTATTCACTGCACTCAACACAGCTTCCGTGGCCATAACCAGGATTTATATTTTACTTTCCCCTCTGATATTTACATTATATGGATCTGTTTTATTCCTCCATTATAGAGTACAAGTACGCACAAGCAAACAAGCCATAATGCAACGCTGAGTGGATACGCACACGCACTATATTGTTGATAATTGCGGCAGTTAAAAGCACTGTTTTTCCTGAGTGTCAGCTTATTAAACGCATACAGTATTTCAAAGAAGATAATGTTGGCCCATTGATCTTCCTCAGTTGCCTGAAATGGCCCTGGCGCATACCCAGCCAGCCCTTGTCACCTGGCAGAGCGTTAAGCCAAGCCCTGACGAAGGTATTAACCTACATGACTATATAAGTAATTAACTGTATAATCCCTTTCTGACTGATTAGATTTGATAGCTTGTTGTTCATTTGACGCGCACGCCTCCTTAATAATAACCCCCCCCCCCCTCCGACGAAGTGCAAAAACGTGGCATCTTTTATAACCTTGAGAATGTGGCGAGGAAGAGGCAAGGTGAGACGCGTGGCGCATTGTGTACGGGTGGCTCGCATATGTCAGGCGGCAGGATGGAAGGTGCAGGTGTCGCCCGGGCGCGGGTGTGCTGCCTGTCACCTTGCGAATAAACAGCAGTTGTCGGGGCCGCAGAGAGAGAGAGAGAGAGAGAGAGAGAGAGAGAGAGAAAGAGAGAGGCGGGACTTGATTCATGCGAGAGTGGCACAGCATGGCAGATGGATGTACTTTTTCATATGTGTAAATAGTCGCAGCTAGCTATTAACATACCTCCGTGCAGATGGCAAACTGTAATAAAGTACAGGCGATAAAACAAGCCTCCTCTTCCGTGGCTCACGCCCAGCCCGTGTTTGTTCATTTTTTACATACAGTGCAATATGTTCCATAGCACAAGGGCACAATAACTAGTGGGGGATATTTAGGAGCGTTTGTTGTCCCTGAATAGTAAACAGTTTTAATGCGGCAGTAAAAGCAATTTGATCTAGTTGGGCTTTTCATTGCAAAAGTTGAGATGTAATTTACTTTGTGAAGTTGTTTAGCCTACATGTTCAAGATTAAAAATAAGTTTTGGCCACTAATTATTTATTGTTGTTTTATTAGCAATAATCAATTTCCCAAGTTGATGAATAGAATAGTGACATAGGAAGAAACTAAATACAGCTGTGCTCAAAAGTTTACACACCCTTTTAATCTTTTTCTCCTCTCATGGTTAGTGGTTGTGCAAAGCCATTCATTGGCAAATAACTGACTTTACTCTTTTGAAATCATGATGAAACAGAAACTACTCAAATGTCCCTGATCTAACGTTTACATGACCTTCAACAACTGCCAGGAAAATTGTTCAGGAGCGAAGAAGAACTCACTTCAGCTGAAATACAGGACTCCCTGACAAAATTCGACTCTCTGAAAATTATTTTAGTTTCAAGATGCACAATATGTAAACTTTTGATCAGGGTCATTTGGCTAGTTTCTAGTTGAAAAGTGTAAACAAACAGGTCTTTTGACAATAAATGGCTTCACGCAACCACTGAGTGAAATAAAGGTTTTTGTGTGATCATTCATATTCTATGAAATGACAGTCTGTCAGGATATGTAAACTTTTGAGTGTAGCTGTATCATCTACAGTATATTACTCATTTTTACATCAGTCATCTTACAGTCAGTAAGTTTTAAGTTTTCACAATGTATTGCTGATGCCGTTTCACAACCAGCCACAACTGTTTTGCGATAGACACAATGACAGAACCTCCAACCGTGGGAAATGCCCATATCCCATACCTCCTTTTTATCATAGGAGATACTCAATATACAGCATATAGTAAATGTATTTACCTTTCCAAACCCTTGATTGTTATTTATTATGCGGGTGTTCTTGTTGTGGCCGCTGATGCTACCTCTTCAACACGATGTATGTGGCCCTCTGCTTCTCCCGAGTCCAGAGGCTGGAGACAGAGACCGAGCGCAGCAGAGACAGGATGGACGGGCACAAGAGGTAGAGACACAGGATCATAGCGCGTTGGTGCCGTATAAGTGAGAAAAGAGGGGGCCAGAGTGATCCCTTGTTTGTGGAGGGAGAGCATGCTTTTGTGGAGCCTAAGGACTTGTCGTCTGTCTGCTGCTGCTGCTGGGGCTGGTGGTGGTGGTGGTGGCAGCCAGCTGTCAGGGGAGCTCAGGGAGAGAGAGGCAGGCAGGCAGGCCAGGTGAAGGCAGGGCCAGCGGCAGACGAGGACTGGAGCCAGCGCCCGCTCACTGCAAATGAATGGTGACAGGAGCGCGAGAGCCATTGATCCACTGGTCAAAGCACCCCTAAGGCTGCAACCTAATGTGCTGAAAAAAGAAACATCAGCCCCATTTGGGTCTTCAAGAGGGAGACACTGCTCGCCAGATAGACAGAGCTTCCACACAACACGAGGGCGATCAATAGACAGGAAGAGGAAGGTGGTTGAATCATAGCGTTTAGGTTATCTTTATGAATAATTTAGTGATGGCAGCAACATGTGCTCATTTACTCTTGATTAATAATTCACCATGCAGTATATGTTAATATTTTTAATGGACCATGTTTCATTTCCTTGCAGCTCAGTTTTATCTTACGGCAAAGGGCATAGGATGACACCTTCTGCCAGACCCAAACCTGGATAAAGAGAAGGCGGTGATAGAAGTAGCATCTGGCGTACATGAAATGAATACCATATGAATACACATTACACACATGCTGCATGCAAAGTAAACTCCCTGAAGAAAGGGGGGAATAGCTTGTAAAATGCAGTGTGAAGCCAGCTGTTAAAAGCAAAAACTTTTAGAACAAGCCTATATTTAATAAAATGATGTATAACAGCTTACTCTGAAGTGTCAAAAGCCCTTCATGAAGTGTTATTCATTAAATGTGTAACATTGATAGTAATCTTTTAGAAAGGTGGCAACAGACTTTCCACTGTGAGCATATGACGTGAAATTATTTTTAACTTGAATCATCTGCTCATGAAGAAATATTCAATATGTTCTTCCTGCAAGCTTGTAGATGACCAAGAGGCATGTGGAGTCACAAAATGTGCCATCAAGAAGAAAGTAAGTTTGCAAAAACAGGTAATAATACTAGATTAAAATAAAATAAAATTACTATAAAATAAATGTCTCTTAGCATCTACCAATAATAATAATAATAATAATAATAATAATAATAAAAACTATATAGAGATCTCTTATGTACACACTGCATAACAAATAAGATAGAACTCTAGTCAAAAACAGGATGTGCTATCTGTGATATATAAATATGTATATAACTATGGATCCAAGTATGAATATATAATAACCGTATACATTCAGGTAGTTGATTGACATTGCAGGTACTTACACTGCAGTATGTAATGAAATGTAGTACAATCACTTCATTGTGTAAGAAAAGTACATTTTAAAATAATGTGTCTTATTTTGTAACAATATTCTCATTTTGTATGCAAATTAAAGCCTTTCTAAATATGAATTAATTATAGCAATTAAAACGCTTTTCTTTTATAAGCTCTTAAGTAGTGACTATGTTATTGTTCGGTTATTGAATATATGGTTACACCCGACAACATGCCCAATCCCTTTTCCTAAACTTAACCTTTCCTATCATGTGGCTAACCTTAAAGGCAGTATATCTAATTTTGTATAATTTTTGAAATTGTAAATATTGAGGGGCCGAGTAAAATAAATTTATAGGTCCAAACACATTCTTAACTTTTTACTCTAAAATCCTGTTCCTTCTTAGAGATGCGTTTATAAGCATATTTCACTACTGGCGGGGTCACTTTTTTGGGTCATAGTCACAGAAATACTAGAAAACTAGCCTGCAAACCATGACATTGACAATAAATGCTTTATATGCTTAGTATTATGTCCACAAATATTTGAGTTTGCAATATACCAGAGTATATTGCAAACATATAGAGGAAAAACACATTTTATTCCACTACTAGAAAAAAAAATCAGGTGTAGCCCCTTTAACTAGACACAGGGATGATGCACATTGTCACTATAGTATCTGTTTAGACAATTGTGTAAAGTGTAAAGTAATGTTTCCAAGTAGTAAAACTGTATACATGTCTTATAAATTAGTTTATTACAAAATGCAGACAATTATTACAAAATATTTTCTTACACAATGAATTGAACATGGTTTTACATTTTGAACTGTTATTACAAAATGCGGCTTAACAAAGCATCAAAAGTGTGACCACCGACTAGGATGATGTGTCATGTGTTGAGAGATATTTTCAGCCAGTAAAGTCTCATTTTAAGATCCGCTTTCCCTGACAATCGTGTGCATTCAAATTCATTAGTCCGAGTCTAAATATTGGTGCGTGGCTATGGGTGCTGCTTGGCGCGGTGACACTTGATTGGCCGGTGAGAGCTGGGCCAGGCAGCCGCTCGGAGCAGAGACCGCTGTGGGAGTGGGGCCAGGCTGATTGATCGGGATGCGGCCTGAGCGAGATGATTGATTGATTGAGGTTGGTTAGGTGACAAACAATGCAGCTACTAGCCCATCAAGGTGCACCGCTGTCACTGACAATAATGCCTGATTGCCTGTGTTCTTTGCCTTCTACTTTCTCCCTCCCCCCCTTCCGCCTCCCCCTTGTGTGCTCTCCTCCGGGACAAAACATAAAGTCCAGTCTATTATGTTGCAGGGGACTCTGTACTGTACACAAATCAAATTCATTTTTCACGGCTTACTTCCAAATGTGTATGTCCTTGCTTAAATGAGTGTGTATTTGACATTTCAGCGGCCCAGTGGCTGTATGGGTGCAGCCTTTGCCTTCCATCACAGCGGCCTTCATGGCGCTCCTGGATCAATTGGTTTTAGGGTTTCGCATCGGAAACCCAGAGGAAACCCTAAAAACAATTGATCCTGGAGCATTTTTTTTTCCACATATAAAGGTACATTTGTATTTAACTAATACAAACTTTATCCAGTCATTTTTAAGAATAGATCCTGGAAAAATAATTATTATATTATTATTATAGAATGAAAGAAACAGAAAGTGCAGATATAAACCAACTGGTGAATTTTAGAATAATTGCACAATGCATACAGTTTCTTGTGAACAACTAGAACTCATGTATTCAGTGGATCTGGTCAAAGATCATTTCTAATCCCATGTTCCTTCATCCTCCTCCTGAAGAATTGTGCATTTGCATCTTGGCGTGACAAACGAGTTGACGTTTTGTTGTTTATGTGGAGCAAAGCTGCTACAGATAGTAGATATTGGTGTGAGCTGGGAGCACAGTATGCTCTGCAGTGTTTACCGGTTCATGCTGAGCCGTGTGTGTTCTTCCCTCTGTTGACCACAGAACAAAGCAGCTCATAGCCTCAGGCCTCTCTTAGTCATATTATTCATATTACTGTTCATTCTAAAATAATTAGTCACCAGGATATCCTAATGAGATTGTCGAGATTATCAAGCTCAACTTCAAATACTTTCCAGATTTGGTTAGAAGTTCACACAGCCGTATGTACTTCATGGCATTCACGGGTGTCTTTTTTTCACAACTTAGTCAAATGTAAACAAGTAGTGAGGATATACTGTACCTTTGTGTGATTTGTTTCCTTATTTCATTTGCTTTATTCTGGAATAGATTTGTGTTTTCTCCTTTGCATAATGCTGCCTATATGTCTGACAGCATTCCCTGGAGCTCTTCCGCTGTACGTGGGCCGCCTGGCAGGTCTGCTCGGCACGTTTGCTCCATGTCCCACACATTTCCTATCTGGTGGGCATCACAGGCATTTTGCTTTAATTGCGAGGCGCTCTCTGACTGAATGCAGCTTATTTGTATGTTTGTTTGCCTCCCTGCCTGCGCTATTGGTAATCTATTCTTCCCTCTTAGCGGGAGGAAACTCAGGCAGCTAGTGTCTGGATTCATTGAACTGGCAACAGGGTTAGTGCATTCTCATGCTGTGTTAGATGTGGAGACATACTTAGCTGACTTTCCTTGATTGCAACTAAAAGATCCAATAGTTCAACTTCTTTGAGTAGTTTGAGGAAATGGTACATTTTCAAATGGATAAAGTATGACCCTTTGAAGCAAGAAAATAACTCGGTACAGTGCCTTACCTTTAAACAGGAGATTATGCCTCCTTATCCCTTGCAGGAAAATACGTTGTTAATCTAAGGAGATCACGTACACAGAAGCAGATTTAGTTATTAATCCATTTCTAAATAACAGATTGACATGTCAACAACAATATTTGTGATAGTTGTTTACCATTTTCTGCATTCAGCTGTTTGTCACAAGGTGAAACCATTTTAATACCGAAGGACATTGCTATCTTGTTTTTATATAAGAAAAATGTAATAAATCCAAGTTGGCAGTTTTTCCCTGAAAAAGACCTTGGAAATATATCAATAAACACATGACATTACTTGAAGGAGAAATTATATAATATCTTTAAACTCTGAAAGCCATCCATCCATTAAAGCAAAAGTTTATGACTTAAAACATCCGCTGGCTCTTCTTTAACATTGTCACTCGCATCAAAAGCCAAATGTGCACTCCCATATGCCTTCACAGCCAAGCTGCCGAAATGACAATGTCTTAACAATATGGATATGAAAACACAACAAGAGAAATACATTCAATTATTGTTTCAATCAATGCAATGCTTAGTTTTTATTGACCGCTCTAAGGGGGCTGAAAGTGACATTAGGACTTACACTTACAATAATACAGTTGTGCTCAAAGGTTTACATGCACTGACAGAATAGCAGGATATGTAAACTTATGGATTTCATAGGATATGAATGATACACAAAAACCTTTATTTCACCCATGGTTAGTGGTTGCCTG
The DNA here is from genome assembly GCA_900303255.1 of Lesueurigobius sanzi. Lineage (NCBI taxonomy): Eukaryota > Metazoa > Chordata > Actinopteri > Gobiiformes > Gobiidae > Lesueurigobius > Lesueurigobius sanzi. Next base: position 20,895 of record OMNZ01031849.1, read on the forward strand.
AAGCCATTTATTGTCAAAAACCTGTTTAAACTTTTCAACTAGAAACTAGCCAGTTGAAAAGTCCCTGATCAACAGTTTACATTTTGTGCATCTTGAAACAAACCAGTGGTTTCACTAGGGATCATTATTCTCAGTCATTTTGAGCGCCGGGTTGAATCTGCCATCAACTATTTTTATCTGTCATTATTTATTAAGTTATGTATGTAGGGAAACACAGATTACAGGATAAGTTGTGCAAATCTAAATATAATTTGTGAGGAGAATCATGGGACATGAATTGGGAAACTACATTGTGTTAAAGCGTGTGTGTAAAACTCTCAAAAGATGACAATGGCTTGAATCTTTCAAAATGAAGGACAACTTTCAATATTTTCTGTCAGAACTCAAAATATTCTGTCATTGACATCAGATAATTTTCAGTTAATGTAATCTGTGGAACATACATTTTTTCAGAGAGTCCCCTTTTGTCAAAGAGTCCTGTATTTCAGCAGGTCATATAAATGTTAGATCAGGGACATTTGAGTAGTTTCTGTTTCATTATGATTTCAAAAGACTAAACTCAGTTCTTTGACAATAAATGCCTTCACACAACCACTAACCACGAGTGGAAAAACAAAATATTTTTGTGTTATCACTCATATTCTATGGAAAATTACGAAAACATTAAAAGAGTATGTGAACTTAAAAGGGTATGTAAACTTTTGAGCACAACTGTACATACATCTGTACATAAAAGCCTTTTTCGGGTACATTTCCGTGCGGCCCTTGAAGTGAAAAGCAAGTATTTGAGAAAACATTACAACAATACATACATTTACAGTAGTGTTTTCAAGTGACCAAAGCATTTGACCTCAACTTAACTGGCGACGAAATCCAGGAACACCACTGTAATTCTTCGGACTTTAACTTCCATATGCTTACTTACTTAGCTCCATTGCACAATGGGGCGATGGAGATTTTATTCTATACAACCTTTATACCACGTTTCTACGCCTGGCCCGATGCTGTATTGGATCAACACTGAGGCACGCCGCCGCTAGATTAATACTGCTCCACGCTGAGATCCCCTCGCACGTCCCGCCGGCTCAGACAAGTGTGAAATATGTTTGGTAAGTGCATAATTATGACATCTGTTTCCCCGCGCGGCAGCTCTTCACACATTATTAAGCCAAAGACTAACAGGTTCAAGTACAGTATGCTCTCACGCCACCGTCGCAGCTTTAATTGAAATATGACTGGGGCGTAATGATGATTAAATTAAACTGGGAGATAATCGTCTGACACAAAGATAATTGAGTTGCAATCCGCTGGCGATGAAGAATAGCTCATGTAGCGGAGGAAGAAAAAAAAAAGTAATAATCGTGGGCCTTTGCTAGAGAGGACAGGAATAATCTTATTTCTCCGCGATGGGGACATAAATTCTGCGGCCAGATTAGGACAGTGATTAATCAAAGCAGTAATCCACAATTTGAGAGGAGTCGGAATGACATATGTGTGCTTTATGCAATTTACTTCCTCTCACGGCCTGGCAATTTTTATTTATTTATTTTTCCTTCGGGGACCTCCTTTTCCGAGCGAGCGGGATGACTCGGTGACTGATCCGATTGCAGGCGCGAAAGAACGCGGCCAAGTGTTTTGCTCTCGCTCCCTTAACATAGCGCCGGAGAGGAGAGTGTTTGCACTGCTCCAAACATATGGTCCGCGGCCGGTGCCCGCGCCGCTTCAAAAGGGATTAGAGCTTGTAGGTCGAAGCGTGTCTCTCCGTCAGCCGCGGCACCCTGCTGGATTCCTAAGTCTCCCAGACATCTAGCACCAAGAAGCACTCCAGACAGTCAAAGCCCCATCGCTGCAGAACTTCATGACTTTTATTTTCTTTTAACTTGCCCTGTAACAGACAATCTTGGACTGTCTATCTTTGCATGTTGCATGTAAATAATAATAATAGGGCTGAAACAACTAAGTGATTAATTGTCAACTAATCAATTATTGAAATAGTGGTCACCTATTTTTAGTAATCGATTAATTGTTTTTGGGATATACAGACAGAGCAAGAATTACATCAAAATTTTTGGTTTTTTTTTGTGAAATGTTGTCTCTAAAGGCTTTGGTTACACACTAAGAAATAGAGGGACAGGAATGGACCTAAAAGGGCACAAAGCTTTGTCGCTCCAGCTGTACCCTAGTGGAGAACTACTTTGTACCTCTGAATATAGGAACATATTTGTACCTTAGCTGAAAGACGGCTGAAGACTCAAACAGCAGTGACTGCTCTGTGATTGGATAATAGTGTATCACGTGCACTGCTACTGGTACCATTTTGTATCATTTGCTCTGAGCAGTGATTTTGTACATCTAGAATGAAATTAAGGTCCACAAAAATCACCTTAAGGACCGCATCTGTACTTGCAGGGTACTTTCCTAATAAAACAACATTAAACCTTTATTTTTCTGTGTGTATCGAAGTTTTTTTTGCAAATATTTTAGCTCTGATTGTCCCAAATATGAGATAAATCTCAGACCATAATCTAGTCAGAGCAGAAAGAGGACTCTCTCGCTCTCACTCTCTCACTTTCACAATCCCAGACTAAATTTTAGAGGTTCTCGGCTTTCAAATGAGAAATAACATGTGAAACTTGTACAAAGAGCATCCTACAGACATTACCTTTAAGTTTACTCCATCAACACGTCCTCAAACGGCGTCACTTTAGCTTCATGTGGCAAAACGTTTTAAAAAATCATACTTTCCATGCACCTACCTAAATAATAATTACCCTAAATAATAATACTAATACAAAAAATAAAAAAACAACACCCATCCACAAAACTCAAATGAAACAAAAAATCAAAATATGTAATCAGCAAAAAGTGATCATTGCTGATTACATAAGTTAAATTTTCTTGAATTTAATATTTGACCTCATTCTGGGTCATTTTAACTTGCCAAGTGAAATTATCTGACAATAGAACAAGTATTTTTGCACTGAAATTCAGAAAAAACAACTTCTTGCACAAAAAAATAGACAATAAATCTAATTTTACTTCAAATTATATACTTTCTTATATTAAGTTGCAAAAATACTTGTTCTGTTGGCAGATCATTTTTACTTAAGCCCGGCTCATTATAACCAGGCCCGGCTCATTATAACCAGCCCGGCTCATTATAACCAGCCCCGGCACATTATAACCAGGCCGGCACATTATAACCAGGCCCGGCACATTATAACCAGCCCGGCTCATTATAACCAGCCCCGGCACATTATAACCAGGCCGGCACATTATAACCAGGCCCGGCACATTATAACCAGCCCGGCTCATTATAACCAGCCCCGGCACATTATAACCAGGCCCGGCTCATTATAACCAGCCCCGGCACATTATAACCAGGCCGGCTCATTATAACCAGCCCTGGCACATTATAACCAGCCCTGGCACATTATAACCAGGCCCGGCTCATTATAACCAGCCCCGGCACATTATAACCAGGCCCGGCACATTATAACCAGCCCCGGCACATTATAACCAGGCCCGGCACATTATAACCAGCCCCGGCACATTATAACCAGGCCCGGCACATTATAACCAGCCCAGCACATTATAACCAGGCCCGGCACATTATAACCAGGCCCGGCACATTATAACCAGCCCGGCACATTATAACCAGGCCCGGCACATTATAACCAGGCCCGGCACATTATAACCAGGCCCGGCACATTATAACCAGCCCGGCTCATTATAACCAGGCCCGGCTCATTATAACCAGCCCCGGCACATTATAACCAGC